>CAEGAG010124075.1:0-76751 GCA_903067065.1 Brachyrhaphis terrabensis | reverse complement strand
TGGATAATTTCCACGGCACACTTGACGATCACCCACGGCACACTAGTGTGCCGCGGCACAGTGGTTGAAAAACACTGATCTAGTCAACACAATACAAAAAATAATTCAATATATGTTCCTCACAGGAGTTGTGTATGCTTACTATAAGTCAAAGCTGATAACATTGTTAACATAAACAGTCCACCTATTCATGATAGTGTACCAGTCCAGTCATGTTTTGACAAACTTAATTATTAAGTGGAATTATGTATATACACGCCACATCTGTTTGCTCCCTGCATCAACCAAACTAGACTTTCATCAACATTAGAGTTTCTGAAGGATGAAAAAAGGAAGACCAAAGGAGAGTTGCATATTTGTTCTTGTACAATCTGTCTTTAAGGAGATCAAAGTTTCAGGTTTTTATTTTTTATTTCTTTATCAGAACGATGCTGAAACATAGATTTATATTTAAGTCAAGTTCTTACTCATTACTTATTCTCTTCTGTCCCAACAAAATCCTGCACAGTGTCATTCTGTCATCTCACAGCAACAAGGTCCTGGTTTATAATCTTGCCTGGAGTCTTTCTGTCTGGAGTTTCCATGTTTTTCATGTGGATGTCTGGGTTTTGTCCAAGTACTCTGACTTTGTCTCAAAATCCATTCATTGAAAGTATGGTGACACTAAATTTCCCTGAGTGTGTGCTTGTTTATGTCAACTGTTTAGGACTGTTTCTAGTATGTCAATGTACTTGAGTAAAGTCTCTGCATACTCAAATCACTGTGAGTATCTTCACTAAATGAAGAACAAACATATTTTAACCAAAAAGGATGTACTTCACCCTGTTCCAACACTCCCTATTCTCTTAGTTTCATAAGTTTTACATGATAAAAAAAATCTGGAAAAGTGTTTCTTCTACTTAAAATGTATTTTGTAATTATGTTATTTTTTATTTTATTTAAGTCTTTAAAATACCTGAGCTTGTACATGACTATCTTTTTGTCCATCTGATTACATAATTTTAACATATTAAACCATATGTTATGATCAGTTACAGTATTAAGTACATATGTAGCCTTTTTTATTAAATATTTTTACTCTTGCCTAAGAAATGTCTTAACTTTTCACGTTTACTTTTATCTGTGTTGAAGAAGTGCAACTCTTGAGTATAATGTTTAGGTATTGCCTCTGCCATTAAGTTACTTGTAAGGATAATTCTATCAGATACATAAATGTTAAAGTGTACCTATGAGAATTTGAGAAATGTAAAAAGAAATAGAAGTTACAAAATGTTCTTATTAATATGTCTATTAGCTAACATTCTGATGAACCTACCTAACCTAAAACAGAAAAAGTCCAGACTTTTTAAAACTGAAATAGTTTGTGTAAATATTTACAACCTGCGCCAGCAGGTGGCTCCAGGTGAAGTGAACCATTGTCATTACCTCCACGTGTAATACACTAATTGGATTAAAAAATACACATTAGCGTTCAAGTGAACTACAGCAAAGAAATATATTGCGGTGTGTAATTTATACTACCGTGTCATTCATATTAGAAGTAAATTACGTCGCTGGATTTGCGTGACATGACACTTTTAGCTCAATTGTGCAACGGAAGTGGCAAATCCCACATTTCGCCAGGACTTGAACGCAGCAGGAATGACGCCTTCTTCAAACCGCCTACCCATGAAAACAGACTTTGCAGAAGAGGCTCCTTATCACTGTGCGTTGGGAGCCTGGACGTTTTGATAAGCCTCTCAAAATCGCAAAGGTAAGATGATATTAAGCAAAAACCTGCCACTGTCCTGGCCGGAAAGACAAACATTACAATTCCTGTGAGGTTTCTTGGCGTTGTGTGAGGGGGGGTTTGGTTTAGAAAACAAGTCGCATCGAGGTAGCTGTTAGTTATTGCAGTAACTATTATATAGCACAAACTTATGGAATAACCATAGCCCGTATTGTGTTAAAGGCTAACCCTTTTATCATTTACCCACATCAGAGCAATAAGTATAGAAAGAAGGAACCGCATTAGCTAAGCACTGCTCCTCATTGGCCTTGGAATGGAAACATTTCAACAGCTGCCGAAAACCCCCCAAAAAAACCCATCCCTTCATATCGTTACTAGTCCCTATCCAGCCGGATTTAAGAGAGGCCCCAGCCCGAGCTGAACCTCGACTAAAATGACGTTTTCACGATGAAATACGATTTTTGTGGCACAATAGTTAATATTTTGGTTGCTAGCACAGACACCCCTCGACCCCAAATCTCGCTGTGAATCTGGATGGATTGTATTGCAGCTAACATGCTAGCTGTGGTCTTGAAGACTCGAGCGTTGCTGTCTATTTTTAGAAGGATGAGACCATAAGCCCTTAAAACCCCGCAGTCTAACCACGTCCGACGCGTGAGCGTGAAGTGAATTGCGTTTTACACGCACTCGCGCTTCTACCAGCTGTGTTTCGGAATCTTACAGGTGTGAATTACTGGAAGTGACTGATTGCAGTGAACGTTGAGGCTTACATTGAGAAACAATACGTTAGATCAGTTTTAAAAAGTACTAATCATCCAGAGAGTAAATATGCGTCTTTAACAAGGCACTTCTGTGCATGGATATTTGACTGAAAGAGATTTACATGTTGAGCGTATTTGTCGTCAAAATAATGAATGCTGTTACGTTTTTTCTTTTTCGTTTTCCTTTTTTGGTGAGAGCATAGACCAGGCTTTCTGAACCGATACCAATTTCTTTAAGATCTGGTGTACTCCAGGGGATTTTTTGTTTGTTTGTCTTTCTTATGGTTATAACACATGGAAAAAAAATATGTGGTTTCAAATTATTTGAGAGAAGTTCAAATTAAACGGAAGATTACCTCAATTTTTATGATTTTTGCCTCTAATCTTTTTTTTTTTTTACTTTAAACTAAACAAACTACATCAAATGACATGTACAGAGTGGAAATCTTGGTGAATGGTTATGAATGAAGTGTAATGATTGCAATATGAAAATTTGTCTATTTTCAGTCTAGTGAGTCAGTTGGTGCATCTCATAAATGATTTTTGTTTTATTATTTTTATATATAATTTCTATGACATTTTCAATTGTACACACACGCCATGCTTGTTAATTAAAATTGAGAGAAGTTTCTGGATTTTCAAATGAGAATCTTTGGTGTTATTCCCCTTAAGAAGAATAGTTATCACAAATACTGGCATAAGTTTTACATTGCTAATTGTTTTTTTTGTAGGGATATAGCCTTGATGAGGTTTCTCCAAGTGTTCTTTAATAAATAATGAAATAAATGCATTTAATTGACTTCAAAAAGACTTTTGTTCCATGCTGCAAGATTTTTTTCTTCACAATAGAGAACAAGTAAGCGAAGACGAGCTTTGCTTGCATATTTTGTAAGCCGAACCTTTTGAGTATATTCTGAAAGAGGTCATTTTATGAAGTGTTATTTAATTGAAATAAGTTCAGAAACGATGTATGTGCTACTGGTCAATATATTGAGTGCAGCATAACTAAGCATTATTTTAGCACGTCTAACATGGATACTGCTTAAAAAAAATATGTGCTCATGTTTTTTATGAGCACATTGTCCCACATGTAAAAGAAAAACAAAACAGACGGGCCTGCACAGCTATTTGCCAAGGTAATTTGTTTGTGGAACTGTAACACCTATATGCAAAGTAGCCTTTCTTTTAAATGCATTTCTAGCCCAACTCTCTGGCTTTGTAATTTTACTTCAGTAAGAAGCCCCAGGACAAGTTTGTGGTCAACAGGGCAGTGTTGTTTTAAGAAAACTTGAAATCTCCATCTTATTTCTTGATATCGACTTTGATCTGATTCTCATTAACCAAAGCTTTTCTTCTGTAGTTGTGCTGCATTGTCTTCTCACTATGAGGCTTATGAACTTAGGTTCCAAACTCTAGATCATATTCTTCTGTAACACTGCCCTTCCAAGATATTAACGTCAGTAAAAAAAAAAAAAGAAATCCAACTAAAGTCTAAAATAGACAACATGAATGTTTTCTAATGTAAAGCTATTTAAGCGCAAAAAATTTTAGAATTGGTAGCTTTTATGAGAAATTGTAAAAGCCTTAATTATAAGTTCTGTTGTATGTTTTCAAGGTGGAAACTAATATGTATTTTCCTGTAGGTTCCTTGATACATTTTTCTTTTTTTTTTACTTTCTTGTAATTTGATACTGTTACATTCGCATTGTGTGTTTATGAAGCAGATGAACCAAGCAAGTGACCCGAAACCAAAATCATCACCAAGTATTTTTATTGATTGGCTCTCACTGGTGATCGACAGGTCAAATATTAAATAATCAGAATTATTTTTCCTATTCATGAAATGCACAAATCCTTTTTTTTGAACAAAAATTCACTTGAAGGTTATATATTTTAATGGATAAACGACGATGATTTTGTCATTTCTGGACTAAATACTACTTCTTCTGTAAAACAAAAGCAAAAAACTGTGTCACATTGTTTTCTTTGTCATGTATTAAAATTCAAAAGGAAATGGGGGTGGGGGGATGCAAACTAGTATCTGAGAGGTCAGATTTTGAAGAAAACCTGAAAACTTTATTGGCCTTTCGAATAGTAGCTCTCTGCTACACTGCAGAAGCCAGATCTCTGGTTAAAAGTAATTTTATCTGACGGAGTTGACGCTCTTGGTCTGTACATTCAGGATAAATCCTGGCTAACGGCTTAGCCAAAGGGGGCTCAATCAAAGCGGACTTCTGCTTCTGAAACAACTCAGGATAGGCAGATGATATTTTATGATTCTTTAAACCGTTTTAATGTTTGTCTTGGGTGGTTCACTGAAAAGCAAATAATATGTACAGGAAGTTAAAGTAGGAGATGGTGGAAATGCAAACATGAAATCTTTAAAGATTCAAGCATTTGCATAAACTACTTTGTGTTATTTTTCTGTTATAACTTATTTCAAGATAGTAGGTGTCTAGTTTGGTCTCTGTTCCTCTCTGACCAATTATTAGCTGCATTGGTATAGGAGAGATCTACTACTATATCCCTTTAACAAAACCCTCCTTTAAGATTCTGAACTATCCTTCAGAATATCAACTTAAGTAGTTGCATCTGCTTAACTAGCAGTGGTTAAGTAGATGCAAGTTTTGAAACCAGAAAATCTGATAAAGCAGTCTTTCATCCACAACTCTGTACACACCCATTCCTCGTCTGAGGAGAAAGAGGGCGAAAGTGATCACAGATGTGCTAAACAAAATAGTTGTTGCATGTTTATTAGAACAACCTGATATCAGTGGTTAATTCCAAGACTCCCTCCCAAACCCCCACCCAAAACAAAATAACACACACACAGACTGACAAACACAGATCAGTTGAAGGAGGCTGTTATCTGAACCAACAGAGACATGTCTGTGCAAATGGAAAAGTGGTGAGAAAGCAAATCTTCACATTCGCAAACTGTGTGTGTGTGAGTGTGTGGACTGTGTCAAAAGGGCAAAATGTTGAAAGGCGGGGTTATTGTTGTCACTGTATCCAGCCTGGAAAGCAGTATTGCCGGCCCAAATCATGTCAGACTCGGAGCGAGCGAGGAAGAGAGAGGGTCGCGCTGGATGAGCGTGGCACAGCAGCAGTTTTAGTGGAAACAATGAGCTGTCTGTATGCTGTGTGATTCAGCTCTGGAAAACTGTGTCAGTTGACAACGGCTGTTTTGAGCAAACACTGACTTGGACAGAAAAAGGGGGGGAGGGGAAACAGCTGTGTTTTTGTTTTTAATAGATCTTCTTTAGTCACATAATGTTGTCTTTGACCTCTATTGGCATTCAATCACCTTTATAACAGGGTAGTGTTTTTGTTTTAAAATTCCTCTTGCTTTGTGGTCCATGTCTTGCATGGTTTACATATTTGCTTCTCCAGTCTACTTGTTGAAACGTCCTTGAGCAAGACATTGATTCTCTCAAATGCCTTGTGTGTGTGGGCGTGTGTGCGTGTAAATCTGTTACAGAAGCAAGTTGAGAGAACAAATTAAATGGTATTATAGTTTTAACTCTTTCTAATGCAAGTTTGTAAAAACAAAATGTGGCTCATAATTTAGCAGTTATGAGAACTGCTAAATTTTGCCAATGTCTGGTCTTAAGTCTGTGTATAATGTACATGTTTTCTATAAATAATGTAGCTTAAATAATCCATAGGTGTTTGTTTTATACTAGCAGCAGTGGGAACAGTTGTTGCTTTTCTGTTTTGGATACCAGCTTTCATTTTGAAAGGACAGCATTTATAATCCAGACCAGATCCTGCTGCTTTTTTTTTTCCCTTTAGGTTGTTTACAGATGGCAAAGTGCGCCATTCTTTTCCTCTAATTAGGTTAGAGTTAAAAACAAATTGACAGTTTAAAGCTAATGGGCTCATCTGGCTCCAAATGCTTATTTTTTCCGGATTAAAAAATAATTTTATATTAGCAAGTATGATTGATCCTCTGAACCGAAGTGACATTTCAGGCTGCTTCTGCAGCCCTAATGGCTGTGATCTTTTTATGATTGATCACTGACTAGAGATGATTTGAGCCGGAGGTCTCCTCCGATGCTTCTTCCGCCATCATTAGAAACAGATGTGGCTTTACTGTTAGTCACATGTTGTCCCAGTTTTATTTCTGTTGCCTACAACTGCTTTTGGAGTGCAAGGCAAATAGGGCTTTGAGGCTTTTATATCAGTTTGCTGAATGAGTTCATGTCACTATATGGGATTAAATTCAAATAAATGAGTAGGTGAGCCAGCCTGTTGGCTTTACATAGACAGCTTAGTATAAAAAGTAGATAAGCTGCACATACTTGATATGTTTAGTACAAAGAGAAAATGCTATCTGGATATGAAATTGTTTTGGATTGGATTTTAAAGCTTCTTTAATTCTCTCTTATAAGGAATTAAAAAAAGGAGTCTCATTCTGAACTGATGACCGTCTTATTGTTTGTTCAGCTCTGTTGTCTAACCTGTTTGAACCCGAGCTTGGTATTTTCCCATCTAGATTTCAAGTTTCGAATAGTAGCTCCCTGCTACACTGCAGCTAGCAGGGCCTGTTGTCAATGCTCAGACTAGTTGGTATGGTCACTGATGACGGCGGATAAACGGTTTTTCTGTGACGGTAAGTTGTTTCTCTTCAACTTGCACATTTAGCAGTGAGTGTATGAGGTTGATTGACAGCGCCAAGACCCTCTTCCTGGTTCTTATTGTTGGTTTTGGGTTGGGAACGTTGCATTTCTTCGGATGGTAAACTTTGATACAAGTTTGTGTACTTAAGGGACATTTTGTTAAAAAAACAAACATTTTGAAGCAGAGGAATCTTGTCCTTTAATCAGTTTGTGACTTTTATATTATTCTTAATATAGGGACACAACTAGAGCTGCGTCGATCAGTTTTTCTTCTAACCAGTGCCGCTTTAAGCTCAGACCTGTTTCAATTTTGGTTGATTTTGATTTTAACTTGGAGAACTAAAGGTGTACAATCTGAGTACGGTAGTTTGATCAATAATAGCTGGTGATAATAGGTGTGTGAGAAGAACTTGAAATATTAAAATCCTTGCTTATTTGTCATTGAAGTAAGGTCTCTGAGTGCACTCTAGTTTCTGTTTGAGTTTAATCTTTAATATAATGAACTGTGGTTATGAATTTTATGCATTTAATCTGTGTCTGAGACTCTTCCTTTGTAGTGCTGAGTTCCTGCACAGTCCAACAGGTTTTAGTTTCTTTCTCCATTTGCTAAGTGTGGATGAGTCTGGTGTAGTTAAAATGGCAAGTAACACTCTAAAAGTGCTATTTTTTTTACCAGTGAGGTACATTTTGAAACTCACGTAATTTGAATCTGCATTTATTGAACCTACACTCATTGAACACGGAAGGGATGTAGAAGCTCTTTTATCCCAACCAGATTATCCAATTTTATCTTTCGTGGCATTTGTTCACAGCTTTTGGTGTTTGTCGATGCCTTTTACAGAGCAACAAAAGTAAAGTTAGCAAATCAAGAATCGGTGACATTTAACCTCAGAAGGGAGCTTAAACAGGCTTTACTTTTCCCCATTCACTTGAATCATGCAGGGCTGCTTATTTTTTACACAGCACATCTGCAGAACTTATTGCTTTGTACATTTTATTTAAGGACAGCACAATATTTGAGAGCACAGGAAATCAAAACAGACAGTTGAAGGAGACCACACCCTGCTTCCGTTCTGTGTGTTGCCAGAGTCAGATCCGTGTTGCCAGAGTCAGATCTGTGCTGTGGTTGCTTTCTAAGGGCTTGACAAAGGAAAACACGCTTTGCCGTCTTCCCTGCTTGAGTCTGCTGAATGTTTGAGTTGCTCCACTCCTTTGAGGATTTGTGTACAAACAGTTTGTGTAAAACAATTGTCTAGCAGTCTGAGAATGATTCACGGCCCCAACTTCTGCTGCGTTCATAAAAACACATTTTTAAAAAAAGAACACCTGTGCAAAATAATGTGCAGAAAAAGTTTCTTTGTAGTTTTAGGTTTTAGATCGTTGCACTTGTGTTTAATAATTTCGATCTGCATGGATGTTTCATGAAAAAATGGAGAGAGTTAATATGTTATTAAGATAACGGTGAGTGGAAAATAAAAAAATGCATGTAAGTTGGTCAAAGTTTTGAGGTATTACAACACATGTTAATGAATCAGCACTTGATATTATTTCCTCTTTTGGGACAGAGAGTTCTTGTACAATTTAAGAATGTGAAAAAGTTACTTTCAATCTTCACATATTAAGTGGGGTTTATGAAACCCCGTGTAAACCCCCCCCCCCCCCCCAAAAAAACAAACTATTTTATTTGCATATAAGAGTCAAAACTGATGAGGACTTTTTCTTTCCATAAACATTTCATAGACTGTTAAGACATTGAAGATTTTAATTTAAATTATATTAATGAAAGAAAAAAAAATTTATCAAGTGTTGTAGATCTCACAACCTTTAATCAGTTGTGAAAGATTCGCTGGGAGCTGAGCTTCATACAAAGTCATTGTGAAGCTGTCAAGAAGAGCCTCCATGTTCCATTGTTCTTGTGGGCACTAAATAATCCACTGCTGCCTAATTATTTCCTGCTGATAGGTCCCTTGTGTGCCATCCTAGTTATATTTTCCGACGTGTATAAGCGGCATGCAGCTGAATGTTGGTAGGGGGGTGGTAGTCTATTATTCCTCTTAGGCTTTTAAGTGTCTGACACCTTAAAAGTTTCTGAGAAAGCTGCGGGGGCGTTTCTCTCATCAGTAGATGGTCTGGTTGTTTGGCATCCTTGTTATGGTGCGTGTTGTGTGTTGAAATGAACAAGTCCTTTATTCTATTAATTGACTATCATATTGTTTTGCATTAGTAGTTTAGCTTGTATGTGATTTACTTTCCCTCATTGTATAATACTGGTTTTCTTACTTCATTATGACAAAAGATAAGAACAGAAGTATTGAAATGGTCAAATAAGGTGATGATAAGACGTATATTTCCACATGACCTTCAACACAGAGGTGAGGAAAAACAACCAGCTCTAACTTTCTGAACAAAGTTTAGCTTTCGTCAAGCAATTGGTGTAAAAGGTGTAGGACAGTAAAAGTAGTTATCCCAGGTTTTGTCTCAGCTTTTAAAGTTGGCAAAAAAACCAGCAAAAAAACAATTAGTTTATCTCACGATGATAAATTCTTATGGGATAATTTGTTTTCCAAGATAATGATAAACTTTACAAAACTGTGGCAACCATACTCAAAAATAGCTGGCAAGATATTTTGCATAAAAGAAACTAGATTGTTAGAAATATTTATGTTAATGATATTGTAAAAAAGTTGGGCAAATTACTAATCTATTATTACTAATCAAAAAATCAATGATAGTCTTGGGTTATGAAAACACTTGCAATGGATAACCCAAGGGTTAGGGTTTTTAATCTTAACCTTTACCTCGTAGAAATGTGTTTCTATCTGAGGACATTACTGAGAAGTATGTAGGTTTTCCACAGAACTGCTCATCAGATTGACCAGTTGCTTAGAGTCACATGTAACAAGATAATGTGTGATCTGTTGCTCAAGTTAAACCACAAGCAGGATGCACTTAAATTAAAGACATCCATGTGCTCAAGAACTGTTCTTTTTTTTTTTTATTGTAATTTTTTTTAAAGAAGCCATTCTTGGCAAATACTGAGGACACTGTGACCTTACAAAACGTGGACACACACTTTACTAGTTGTTGGTGACGTGTAACTGAGGAGCAACAAGTCTTTGTAGGTTTATTTAGATTAAAAATCCTAAATTTAAAGAAAAATGTGACCTGTCACAGTCAAGTCTTTTTTGTTATTTTCTTAGAATTGACTTTACATGGTGATTTCATATTTTTCTGAATTTCGTTGGTGACTTCCTCAGCCTTTCTGCAGCGACAAATCTTCATTCAAAAACTGTCACTGAGCCACTGTGCAAGTCACAGAAAAATACAGAGTTAATTTGTAACCATATTGTCTTTCACATAAGCCTGGCTGGCCCAGTTATGTCAATATTGACCTCATATTCTCCACGTATGCAGTATTTGTATGCCAAGTGTAAATGGATATAGGTGAGAACGTCTGATTTACCTTTTGTTGGTGTGACGCAGTATAAAATAAAAACTGAAAGTGGATACTAGTAAAGAAAAGGCCCAGAGCTCAGAACATGAGGTACAAAGAGTTGGCCTATTTGTTTTCAGAACAGGTTCCTGTTGGAAGGGATATCATATGTGTGTCTAATGTGACAGAAATTGATAGTCGATTCTCTATGATTATGTCTAAATGTCAGATTCAGATAACCACACAAGAATAAACAAGGGATGGTCTACTAGGTTTGTAGTTTTTTTTTTTCAGGGTTCAGGACCAGGACACCACCAGAACTTTTCAGATGCTATGTATCAAACTGGCCTTATCAGGTGGCTGTTTCAAAGAATAGAGCAGGCACTGATCTCAGTTCAGCTCAGTTTTTAGTCATATCTCAAATGGAAAATGGTTTCCAGCAAATGTCAGAAATACAAAAAGCTGATCTCTGAGAAAACTTGTTTCTTTGGTGATTACACTAAAACAGTGTTCAAAATAAGTTGCTTTTATTTAAATCAAAAAAGCAATAATTATTGCTTCTGAAATATTTGACATAGTTTGAGTTTTTTTTGTGCAAGACTTAGTTTGACTTGCACAAAAAATATAGTTCATAAAAGAAAACTTTTAAAATGATATTCTTTTGGTTGAGTCCTAAATTCTCAACATATTATGTCTTTGCTGTTCTGCTTTTTATGGAGTCACAAGCGTGTTCACCTTTTTCCTGCATCCCATGTGTTTTGTATGAATTGTGTGTGGTTTGNTTTGAAAATAAAGGTAAAACGTTGGGAACATCAACTTTTACACCTTAAGTCACATACATACCATAATCATGGATTCCTCTCAGGGGGTCAGTCTGCTTGATCTGATAAATTTCTGGAAGGAGATTTTGGAACACACTACTGTGACTGATGTGCCACTTTGAGCTCAAATTGAGGTCAGGTATTTTAGGAATAAAAGAAGTGGCGCTTATGGTGGAGCAACTCTTGATTTCAGCCATTTTTATTGACTCTGTATTGAATTGTGACGAGGCTGGCCAGTCCCAGTCCATCTACTAAACCTGGGGTGTTTATGTTACTGTCAGATTGACGGATCGTCACTCTTAAGTGGAATATTTTCCTGTTGATGTCACGAGTGCGGCTTCCTCTCAGCCCCACCAAACCTTAAGCAGTGGAGAATTTATTGGATAAAGTTGCACACTTCTTCTGTTTTTTTTCTAACCGTCCATTAATAATACTTTCTAGTTATTTCCATCTTGCAATGTTTCCAACTATGTATTTACAATTATCAAAAGTACTTGATATGTTTATATTTATAGTGTCAATTGATTAACTGCTCCAATAATGTTGATATTCTTACTGCCGGTTTTATAAATCATATTTTAAATCCTAAATAACCTATTAACTTTAAAGTATAAGACATAAAGCTCATGTGATGCTCTGTCCCAATTATGTCAAAATCTGATTGATCTCTTTAGGTACTTGCTTTTTTTTCAGAATGCAAGAAAATCAAGGTTCAAAAAGATGGTGTTTCATGAGGACATGAAACACCATGAGGTGTTTCATGAGGTGTTTCATGTCCATGTTTCCATGTCCTCATGGAAACATGGTGTTTCCATGAGGACATGGAAACACCATCTTGGACAAAGCAACAAAACTTCATTAAGTTTAATTGCAGTTTTGTTCATGAAAACTGCATTCAAACTGAGAATATGAACTACCAACAAATTCTATTTTAGTTTGACTTTTATTTATACATGTTAAAATTTCATTGAGAAAATAAATTCTCAGACCCATTCAGCATTATATCAAAATATAAATGAAATTGCGTAAAGAAAAAAAAGACATTTATTATGTTCTGATTATAAGCTATGGACCTTCATTGTTTGACAACCGATTTTGGTTTTCAAAGCCCTTGTTCATCCAGTTTTTATTCTTCGTGTTTGCTTTTACTCTGAGGGTTGTACCTTTTTCGGTGAGGCTGAGGGGAGGGAAAAAACAGCGATTTCCTTAAGTAGTTTAAGCATCCGGGTCCAAGTGAATGATGTCGCTGATGTAAAAAGAACTTAGTATTCAGTGTAAACATATAACAATAGAGCTCTTTCTATAGACTTTCCTTTGTGTGCTTTAGTTAAACAGCATATAGTAACAGGCGAAAGATGAGCGCTTCAGTGACTCAGTAACATCTTATTTAAAATGCAACACATTTCATGGTTAGACTTCCTTCCGTCTGTTCCAGATAGTTTGTCTTTTAGTTTCTTTTTTTATTGTAGTGAAGGAATTTTCATTGGCTGTGGTGGTAAATTGCTCGTAAATAAAAGCTGACGTGTCTTGTGTAACTGAATTCAATAGTATATTATATTAAAACGTTTGGCACCATCTCTCTACCTTTCATAATTTCTTCAATATGAATAATAATATGTAAAATTGTATATTTAGCTACAAAGCACAACAATTGTAAATTTGTAGAACACTATGTACTATTTTATTTACCCTTTTAATTTCAAGGTTGTTTATTGGTTCAGAATTGGTCTGTTTTCCTATTCATTTGAAGGAGATTATTTCTGCGCAACATGCGTTAAGCTGATTCATAGACCAAAGGTCGTTCTCACAGCTGACTTGGTGACAACTAATCTATGATGTGGTAACGGTCTGAAGTAATGGATAACCGTCACTCGTGTTCTTTATCTTCATTGAATACTGTTCACACTTGCTCACATTCCACTGAGTTCAGAGACGCACCTGGACTGATTTTTTTTTTTTCTACATGATACTATGTGATACTATATGTTTTAGTTTTCCTCTTTTGGTGGTTATGTAACACATAAACTGTGCGATGTGACATTACTCTGAATCCAGGTGAAGTTGTAGAAACTAAACTGGTCTGACTGAACAGGCCTCGAAGCGGAGAAGAGGCGAGATCAGGTGCTTGTGTGCAGTTTGTTCTGCCAACCATCCAGCTTGCCAGTGTGTTTAGCTGCTTTGGGCCCGGCCAGACCAGGCCGAACAGATGCATATTGGTTGGATCGCTGCCGTTTTGACAGGGGTGGGGCTGCTGATCTAATGCTCAGCTCCAACCTTGCTGACTTATAGGACCCTTCCACCAATCGATTTCAGTCTCATACACCCAGTTATCTCCTCCCATTGCTGCGGATCAGAGCTTGTCTACAGCTCATCATCACCTCCCCCACAACCACACACCCCCGCACATGAGCAAAGCACACCCTGTGTCTACCACTGACATCGCAGTCTGTAAACAAATGAATGATATGCAACAGATGTCCTAGTTCATATCTGTAGGCCAAACCACACTATAATTTCTTTCTTTTTTTACTTTCTTTTATTATATTTTGACTGTAGAACTGGGTGATTATGAATCAGAAATCATTTTGTTTACAGGCTGAAGAATTTGCAGAATATATTCTCTTGTTTAAAATCATTTGGCGTAAATAGTTCATGCTACAGTCTGTAATGGATGTGAACATAACTTATGTTTACTGTTGTTGTCTTGCTGGAGACTTTGTTTCCTTAAGTTTTATAAGAGCTATTTGCGAGGAACTGAAAAGTAAACAGGAAAAATAAAGGACATTTCCTGTTTGAAATCATGAAGCGACTTATCGTGTAAAAAAGTGGACTAAAAGTACTGAGTTAAAGACCTATTCGATAAATACAGCCACCTACAGAAATAAAGCTTAAGATGGAATGTACTGGATTTATTTATTTTTTGGTAAACATTACTTAGGACGGAAGCGTTTTTAAGTCGATAGGTTTGACCACATTAAACAGAAATGTGTATGGTCTGAGTTTTGTTTTGAACCACAAAAGTGCCTGTCATGGTGAGCTACTAAGAAAAAAAAAACCCACCAAAGATGCCACCACAAGTTTGGTTTTGAAGTCTCTGAGTGCATTCTCAATGTAGACATTTTGTCTGTTTACTATATTTTACTCCTTCGAGTACTTGTACTTGATTTAACACGGGCCCTGCGACTTTTAATGTGTAGGCTTTGTGCTGGCAACCAAATCAACCCACTGTTATCATAGCTTTACTTTATTGTTTTTTGTAATAATTTTGAAAGCTTTAATAAAAACAATAAAGTAAAATGATCTCTTTGGATGTGAGATCACATACAAAGAGCTAATAGATTAAATACTCAAATTAAATCTTTTAGCTAATAGATTAAATACTAACAAAGAGAATTGTAGCCATCATTTGTCCAGAAATGTAACAATATGTACCAGGTTGTAAGAAAAATGTGCAGCAGAATTAGCCAACTTGGCAGCATTGAGAACACAATGTGACTTACTTTGCTGATAAATCTCAAAAGAATCTCAAAGGTTGCCTGTCGCTATAAATGAAGACTAATGCACATGAACTGGTCTGCACAGCTCCCAGCCAAAGCTTGTTTGAAAACAAAGAAGTTCTTTTGCCAAACAGAAATGTTTTAAAAACAGTCAGTGTTTTTAAACCAGTCAGTGGATTGTGGTGGTCTCAGAGTGTGAGGTCTATAGACATGGAGCAGCAACGGAGAAGGCCCTGTCCACCATTGTCCTCAGTTTGGTTTTGGGTTTGTGGAAAGCAGCAAGCGAGTTGTGCACCCTAATCAGCTAATTAACTCAAAATACCTGCAAAAGTTTTCTGAGCCTTTAAATGGTCTCTCACTCTGTGTCAGTGGGCTACGCAGTCATGGGGAGATTGCTGTCTTGACAGATGTCCAGAAGGCAGTCAACACCCTTCACATGGAGGGTAAGCCACAAAATGTTGTTGCTGAAGAAGCTGGTTGTTCAGTGTTTTGTATCAAAGTATAATAACAGAAAATTGAGTAGAAGGCAGAAGTGTGGTACTAAAACATACAGTAGCAAAAAGGAGAACCGCAGCCTTGAGATCACTGTCTAGTGAATTCCAATCCAGAAGAGCCACCACATCTTTGTGATGGGATTCGCCATTGTAGCCCATGACAAATACAAGTAATGGGCTACAAATGTAACATTCCCTGTGTCAAACCACTCCTGAAACACAGACGTCGGAGGCATCTTACCTTGGCTAAGGGGAAAAGAAAATGGACTGTTTGACTGTGACCCATGGTCCTGGTTTCAGACTAAAGTAAATTCTGCATTTTATTTGAGATCTCAAAGGGCTCTCAAGCCACCAGTTTTTTCAGAGATCTCACAATCTTTTGAGAGCTCCCACCAGACTCTTTTTCAGGGTCTGGTGGAAGAGTGGAAAGGCACAGAAAGATAAAATCACTAATAAAGCAAAAATAAGAGCTGGAATTAATTTTACTCTTTAATGAATCTCTACAATGACCGTTTCACTTTCTGAGATGACTGGCAAGAAATATTGCACTTCTTTTGAGATTTACCTTTATGTGTACAAGATAAGACACCAGGTTTCTATTAATAGATGTCCGTTTTGTATCTGAATGAATCAGCTTAGCAGTTCATGGCCTCTTAAGTGTAAGTTCTATTTAAAAAGTAGTTTAGGAGGTTAGTATCCTAATAACACTTACTGTATTTTTTTTAAACCTAATGACTACTTTTTAGTTTAACTAATCTAAACATCCAATTGATCTCCTAATACCAAAAGAAAGTTTTACTTCATTTACATTTATTGCATTACATGAAATAAAATTTTAACAAACAATGAACTGAACAAAAAATTGATCTGAATAGAGTGAACAAAATTTGTACGTAAAGCATGCAGGCAGTGTGTTCTTCAATCTGACATTTGGTGAAGTCATTAATTGAAATTCAATGGAAAATGTGGCAGACCACAAAACCATACAGAGAATCCAAACCCTTCATATTGAAGTACACCCATACTTTAGATCTTGTGGCCTTTGAAAACTCTGGGAACCTTTTACAATCAGGCTTCTTTGACGCTGACACTTTGTCTACCATGTTTGTTTTGGAAATCAGACAGAGCTGACCGACATATGCAGCTCGCAAAAGCTTAAGAGCACCGCTGCAAATGCAGCCAGGGAACATTGCTAACGCACAGTAGTTTTACGAAATCGGAATATCCCAATTTCCATCCATCCATTTTCTGTATACCTTTGTCCCCAGTGGGGTCGGGAGATGCTAGTGCCTATCTCCAGCTAACGTTCCGGGCGAGAGGCGGGATACACCCTGGACAGGTCACCAGTCTGTCACAGGGCAACACAGAGACAGACAGGACAAACAGCCATGCACACACACACACACACACACCTAGGGAGAATTTGGAGACCAATTAACCTGACAGTCATGTTTTTGGACTGTGGGAGGAAGCCGGAGCACCCAGAGAGAACCCACGCATGCACAGGGAGAACATGCAAACTCCGTGCAGAAAGACCCCGGGCTGGGAATCGAACCCAGGACCTTCTTGCTTCTTGTGGCAAGGCAACAGTGCTACCAACTGCTCCAATATCCCAATTTCTGCACAAAAATATATTTTTCTATAACCTGTGTCTGACTTCTAATGAACTCAGGAAAGTCACACAAGGGGGTGTTGGTACTGTTAATGTGTTTAATGAATAGGTCAAACTGATTTTGCCTTTCTTTTTTCCAGTATCTGAAATGAAAAAATAGCTGGATTATTTGTTGATATTTATTAGTGAATTAAAGCTATTACTTTCAATCACTAAAATCTAACACGCACACGTTTTTCCTTCTTTTAGCAGAGCTGCTTTGAAGAAGCTGCTGAGGTGAAGAAAGCCGTCTGTTCCTGAGAGTCCCGGCTGCCTTCCTTCTCTTTCAGATGTCAAGAGGAACCTGGACTCCCTCTGGATAAAGACGCACCATGTGTCAGAACTGCAGATGTCTTTCTACTGCCTCATAGACGGCCGCTCCTTCTATAAACTTTGCCCTCTAATCTGAGGACTCTCCTAATCCTCACCGTTGACCACTGTTCAAGATGAAGAAGGTGGCGGCATGGTCGACAGAAGATGTTTCTGATTGGCTGAGCAAAGAGGGTATGCCAGAGTACACCCGTGCCCTCCGTCAGACAGACGGTCCCGCTCTGCTCAGGCTCACTGATGCAGATTTCAAGGTGCCTCCCCTCTCGAGGGTGTCACCTGACGGCGGAAAGCGGCTGTTGGAGCGGATGGAGATCCTCCGGATAGAGACTCACATCGAGGATCATAAAAACGGTCACGCAAACGGGCACGTAGCGGGAATACCCAACGGAACTAGTAAGCCTCAGAGGAATGGCACGCTGGAGAGGAAAGACTTTGACCAGGAGATGATCCACATTCCTATGCCAACAATAGAACCTACTCACTCCCCATTCCCTACAGAGTGGAGGAAGACAGGCATAGCATTCATCTATGCTGTGGTGTGCTTCGTCACCACCAGTGTCGTCATTTCAGTGGTCCATGAACGAGTTCCTCCGAAGGAGCATACTCCACCGCTGCCTGATAAGTTCTTCGACCTGTTCGACAGGCGCGAATGGGCTTTCTCCATCTGCGAGATTAATGGCATGCTGCTGGTGGCCCTGTGGCTGATACAGTGGATGCTTCTCAAGCACAGGTACGGACCATCATGTTGCATCCCAGCATGTCCTTTATTCCTCCAAAATAGGCCTGGGTCTGTCAAAATCCTACAGTTTCCTGGTGCTTGCGCAAAATAAAAACATGGTCTTGTTTCTGTTATTTAAAATATTATATCTATAAGCCATTATCTGTTGTTTTGACTTTAGTGCAGTTATATTAGAGTTACTGCAGTCTTGAAAAGTCTGAAAAAAGTACATATTTTTGCCTTTAAATATAAAAAAGGGAAAACTGAGTGTCAGACTTTATTCCTCATTACCTTATTTATGCTAAAAAGAAAAGTAGAATTATAAAAATTGGCTAATTTATATGTAGATAATGTCCTTTATCTTTGTTTTACCACTAATTACTGATTATTTTTATTTATTTTTTGTAACTGACCCATTACTGACACAAAAATGTGCAATGTCAGTATTTTTATGACCTGTTCACCCATTTAAATCAGATCTTGAAACTGGACTTAAACTGAGTTGGGTTGTTTTTGGATTCCAAACAATGCATTGGTACTAAATGCATAACAGATCATAGAGTTGGTGAGACATCTTAAATCCTGTAAATTTTTGGATTAGAGATCAGATTTTATGTGTCTTTGTATCAATACAAAGGTAAAATAAAAATCTGTGAAATAATTCTTTATTGGAAGCCAGGCTTATATATGTTTTTTCCATAATTGAAACATACAAATGATGGTGCCCAACGTCGTAAATGTTTCCTAAATGTTCAGAATATGCTGGGAAACCTGTGAATTTTATACTGGAAAAGTTTGAAATGTTGGGATTCTTACCTGCTTATAGAATTCATAGTTTGAAAACACTATTAAATTGAAGAGAGGGATGTGTGTGGGATTCCATATTATGATTCTTCACATTTTTCCCTGTAGGAAATATTTTGAGTCAGCCCAGTTTGTCTTTTTTGTAAAGATGTATTTAAGGGACATGAGCCTTTGTTGCGGTTTTGCAGTTGTAAATTCAGTACCTTTAATACTGGCATGTGTCTGTTCTCAGCTATGTTAGACTTGATTGTGATCATTTTTCCTTTCTTTTTCTTCACAGATCAATTGTAGGCAGGAGGTTCTTCTTCATTGTAGGAACACTCTATCTCTACCGATGTATTACAATGTATATCACCACTCTTCCGGTTCCTGGGATGCATTTCAAGTGCTCACCAAAGGTACAATATTTGTTTTGTGTCTGAAATTAAAAGTAAATGGCTTTAGCAAATTAAAGAAAAAAATATTTTAGAAATATTTGCTCACGATTTCCTTTAAACATTTCTAAGGTATGCCCAGCTTCGGTGGCATAGACCTTTGAGTTGTTGCTTCACGAGGTTTTGATTACATAACAGGTTTAATTTCTCCTACTTACCTGTATGGGTTTCTGTTTGCTTGATCGCACATATTTACTGTTTTAAAGAGTATTATTTACATAACACCTTGGAGCAATGTTTATACCTTTTGAACCTTGTCACGTTACATCTATAAACTGCTGGTTTTTTACTGAAATTTCATGCAGAAGATAAACAAAAAGTAGTGCATAACTGTGAAATTTTGGTATTATTTTTTTTATCAAATAAAACGCTTAAAATTGTACCACCATTTATTGCATTTATTTTTAGACTTGTAGCTAGAGGCAACAGGTCTTTTGGAATACACATCTGTAGACTAAATCTCGTTCCTATTCTTCTGTGCAAAATGGCTCAAACTCTGTCAGATTGGATGGAGAACAATTTCAGGGTTTCCTACCTATTGTCAATTGAATTTATGTCTTCACACATTCTCTTATCTTAAACGCGCAGCTTGTCTTTTTAAATTTTATTGCTCATATTAAGGGGAACTAAATACAAATACAGGTTAGGTCAGATAATGATTTTTCTTGTTCTAAAATTAACATAGGAAGCCATGTATCAATACTTTCAGCTTCATAGTTATGCAGCATTTTGTGTTTATTAGGTACAATCCAATTTAAAACAGTGGTGTGTGATCGTAACATGGAGAAATACAAAAAATACTAATACAAAAATACTTTTCTAAGGAACTGTAGAATGTTGCTATGAAATGAGAAAAAAGTTTTCTTAAGATGCATTCACTGTGGGAAACATTGTCATGTTAAATGTGAATTGAAAGCACCGTCTATTTGGGATGAGGAACATGAAACTAAAGTGGAAATGCTACTAAGGTTCAGTTCCTGGTTAAGGATGAAGATTTGAACCAGATGTTTTATCACTGAAATCAAATGCTTCCTTTATATCCGTCCTATCTCATAGTTTTCTGCTTTTAAGAAGATTGCGCAACTTTGCTCTTTATAGAAGATGTTAGGAGGTCAATTCTAAAAAAAAAAGAAAGAAATTTACTTCTTTTTGTCTGGCAACGTTTTCAGTGCAGCATTAACTTGATTGTTTTTATCTTAGTTTTGTTTTGATTGGATTGTGTTGTAAGAAATAACATCTATTGTAAGTGCTCACGTAGGAGAACCCCACAGCTCTTACTGAAAAATGTGCTTTTGAAATTGAGATGTTGTAATTTAACCCACAGAAAGTGAAATCAAACATCCTTATCTTCAACTGTTATGTCTTCATAGTATTTTTCTATTTGTTTTTTTTCTCTTGGAATAACATTCTGTTGTGTGACTTTGTGTGTTTCAGCTTCTCGGGAACTGGGAGGCACAGATGAGGAGAATAATGAAAATGATTGCCGGCGGGGGCCTCTCCATCACAGGCTCCCACACCATGTGTGGAGATTATCTATATAGCGGCCACACTGTCATGTTAACGCTCACGTTCCTCTTCATCAAGGAGTGTAAGCTGCTTTGTGTCTAAGTATTTGTCAGGACTGATGAGATGGAGGACATTTAGCTTCTCAGTTATCTTTGACCTCTGTGTACTTGTATAAAGCTTGTTTTAGAAATACTTCGTCACAATCTAGCTGTCGGACTTCTTTGTGTTTTAAATATTTTTGCACATGAAGTTTAATAGGCTGGTGTTTGTCCTTTTTTTTTTTTTTTTAAAAAAAGAAAAGCATTTTTGCTGCCACAGGTGATGCTTATGGTTTCAGTTTGACTTTGCTTTAGTAACAGATTTCACAAGGAAGTGTAGATGTAGCAAAGATGGAGAGGAAACGTTACACCACCAACACACTCTCCTTGCAAGATTGGTTTTGGTGTGTTAGGATTGCACGTTTTCTGTAACCACACATCAAACTGTCACACTTTGTTGTTCCTCATTAGGCTTTTTTCAGTGTGCAATCCTGTGGGGGTTTGTGCCGATCGGTTTCTTTACTTGAATCCGTCTTTGTGAAAGAAAGCTTCAGCATTTGAAGCTTCTTGATATTTTAATTAGATTATCATGTTTCACCTTCAGTTGTGGTGTTAAACGCTGTCCTTTTTTCACTTTTTCAGGTTTTATTGAAAGGAGGTCAAGTACTTATGGACACACTACTAGCACACGTGTCCATAAATCTAATTGATGCAGATCTGACATCTAGTGGTTAAAAAGTAGAACAACTTTTAAGTCATGTTGCCATTGTTGCACAAGCTGAACTTTTGGCATAATTTATTCACTTATTATTTATTCATTACTTCATTTTGAGCCATAAAAGAAAAAAAAAAACATTTTATACCCTTTAGTAGGTAAAAAAAGGAACAAACAAGGAAAATATATCCACTTACACACAAATGTGTACAGTAGTATACTTACTGTAAGAACAATTAATTAATAATGGTATTAGTATTCCATTGCTGAATAAAATTCCCTTCTGTGTGCGTTTGATCCGTGTCCATTTTAGATTCCCCCAGGCGCTTTTGGTTGTACCACTGGGCCTGCCTGGCACTGAGCGCCATTGGGATTTTCTGCATCCTCCTGGCCCACGACCACTACACTGTGGACGTGGTCGTGGCATACTTCATTACTACCCGCCTCTTCTGGTGGTACCACACAATAGCCAACCAGCAGGTCAGTTCACAGGGTAACTCCTGATCAGTTTGAGTTGGCCTTAATGAGCCAAATCAAACCTTTTCGCCACAGTTTAAAATTTTACTGCTGTTTTTTTTTTTTTTTTTTTTTTTATAAAGCTGCAGTATATTTCTGATTTCTGTCGTTCACAAACTTAAATGTATGTTTTTAATGTTTTTTTAGTGTTATGTGACAAACCAATAGGAGGGAGTGTGCAGCTGTAAATCTCTAATACTCACAATAAAATTGAATGCAACAAAACTCAACTTCCAGAATATAGAAAGTGTGTGTAATTTCATGTTCAGTGAAGGTTGAGAAGTTTGTTAGAGACCAAAGCGCCATCTGTCAGTCTTACGCTGTAATAGTTTATGTCAAACAGCTGAGCAAGAGTTAAACTGTGACATAAAATCAAATCCACATCAGAGATTCTGACTCCATTGACGGCCTTCGTGTTTGTCTGTGTGTTTCAGTCGCTGAAGGAGACGTCACAGAGCAACCTGTTGTCACGGGTGTGGTGGTACAAACTCTTCCAGTATTTCGAAGAGAACGTGAACGGCATAGTTCCTCGGAATTACCAGCTGCCCCTCGCAGTGCGGACAATGCACTGGAACCGCGGCGTGAAGTACAGCCGAGTAGTCACGCAGTGACCCCCGTGGAGCTGAAGCATGCGAGGACTGTGACTTAAACAAGTGCTATGTTTTTTTTTTGTTTTTTGTTTTTTTCAATCTGGGTAAGATGGCATCGTTCCATGTAGAGCTGTCCTTTTCACCCTTACTAACAGGAGTCTCCCGGTCTAAATGGGTAGCACTGTGACCGTCTAGACATTTTGTTTTTCCTTCTGTTGTCCTTTTTTCATTTCTGCAAGATTTTGTAAGCACACTAATTTATTTGGTTTTACTTCAGTGGGAATGGGTCACAAACATTTCTGCTAGTATTAGCAGATGTATTATTTTAATAAACTGGAAAAAAGCTCAATTTTTTTCCCCTCAGCACAAAAGCATCAACAGTTTTCTGTTTCTAGACTTCTAGTCCAGTCAGCATCAAACAGATGCTTATTTGAGAACCAAAATGCCATAACTTTTACTTTCTTTTTTTTATAGCTGCTTGCTTTTGGTAAACTCTCCTTGCTGAAATGAATCAAAGGTGCAGATGATATTTTTTCTAAATATGTCAAGGTTTATTTTTCAATAGCAAAATGATCTCCAGCTAAAAAAAAAAAAACTTTTTTAGATTTTTATCTTTTTCAAGTTGGATAGTGGATGGATAGAGCGTAAAAGTTTCATGTGGTATAACATAAACCCAGTGCCTTCCTCAGCCTGATTGTCAAACGGTTTAACTACAACATGTGTTGTTGTCCTAACCCCGTCGCGGTCCCCTGACCGCTCTCCCCCGTAAACTGTAAGTCCTGTTCTTATGAATGTATAAAAACCAGATGACGCTTAGCCTTATCAGAAGATTGATTTTCCCAAATATAAGTGCAGTGATTTCAGTATTCTGATGCTTTACCACATCCGTTTAACAGAAGAAAAAAAAGACTGTTAATTGTATTTTAAGTTTAGAACATGTCTTCTGTTTTTGTTTTTACCAGTCAGTCTTGAACCAGCATGAGCCTTGTTCTAAAGCCGGATCACGGATGCTAATTTGAACTTTCTGTCTCAGACGAGCTTATCCGAAAATCACCACTTCCTATTAGGCCATCTGATGAGAGATGATCTCCCAGGTGCCAGAGATAAGAGTTGTTGTCCTGGATCCGGACATGTCTTGTGCGTCCTTGCAGCTGAGCCCCTCCTTCGCTCCCCAGTCGGAGTCTGTTTCAAAGCAGATCATTGACGCGCAGGAGCCGAACGCTTTTAAAGCAACACGAAACAATGAAGCTTCGAGAAAAGTTTCTAAATGTATCCATGTAAACTTTGAGCTTAGTTTATATGTATCTGTCTTTTTTCTCTCTTTTTTTTTTTTTTTTTTGGTTTTCAAGCTGCTCTCCTTCAGTTTGTGCATCAACAATCCTCTGGAGTTTATTTGTGGGGAACAATCTTAAATTGCTGCTGCATAGAACTGATCATTTATTTAATCAGAAATGTCTAATGTGTTTGTTTTTTTTCCTGAATGTAAAAATGTGTCCATATCCATCCAAATCATGTATTGTTGTTTATTTTCCTTTGCTTAACAGACTGAACTGTAAAAGTATTATGTCTTTCTGTGTAGGGGAAGACTTGACTCTTGCTGCAGAACTTTAATTTCAAATTCTATTCAGTGGCTTTTATGACAAAGATGTGCACTAATCTTTAGATGAGGCAAATATTCAAATGAGTATGAATAATGATTTGTACAAGTTCTTGTCGAAGAAAATGCCCCTTGTTTTTAAAAGTGAAACCAGCAGGAGTATTATTGTTTCAGAGTCCAAATCATTTCACTTTTATTGAGATGATTCTCTCAGCTTTTAAAGATGACCAGCGCCTTCCCGTCTAACCCCCCCACATGATAGCCATACTCTTAACTTCAGATGCCATTTAATCCAAACAGCTCTCTGATTTAGGTTGAATGTCTGGACTAAGATGAAAGCTATATTTAATTTGCCAGTCAAGTTTTTGTTTTTTCATGTTTTTGTCTCAAAGAAAAGTTAGTTTGCATTTCTCTCTGTTCTCACCCACTTTATATCATTGTTTTTTGTGTAAGACACATATTTGTAAAATATGTTAAGGTGAAGGAATCTACTTGGAATGTTTTTGAATAAAACATTTTACAATAAAGTATTTGTTTTATTATCAGCGTACTGTCAGTTTTTTACATGACTGTTTTTTGTTGCTGTTTTGAAATGGATTTAATTGAAATTAGTTTGAAAAACAAAAGCGAATGTAGCTTTGTCACAAAAGATGGTCAATGTATAACTTGACTGTCTTTACATTAAATAATTGTTTCTGGGGGATAAAGTACAAATGCTGAACAATTTCTGCTTCTCTTGTTTTTCAGGCTTGACAGTTTCATCTAGTGTAAAAATACCAAAACATGAGGTGAGCCAACACATTTCTACTCTAGTATACATAATTCAGAGTACAATGTGTAATATAAACACAAAACTACATTATAATAAATTTTCCAAAGGCCAAATTATGTCCTAGACATTTACTGGTTTCCATTTTGTAAGTTGTAAATTTCCTGGAAAGCTCCTCTAAGAAGAACTGAGAGATTATCTCAATACAGGATCTGAGGAAGTATGGATGGCTTAAAGCTATATTGTAAAATTGGTGATTTCTAAAATGTCAGTGTTTTTCACTGACTTTTCAGACTTATTTCCAGTTGCAAATAGAGCCAACCATTTTAATTCTAGCTGAGGTTGAAGGTTGTCAGATTCTGATGAGAATGAATGAGTTTCTCTGGGATTACATCGGCAACCACAGTAAATTATTCAAGTAGAATTGGAAAAGTTGCATTTTGATGAAAATTGTTTTGTACTTGATTTAGCAAAAAGTTGAACTACATACCACATCCCTCTATGCAATTATTGCCAAAATGATAAATGCTGTTTGTGAAGATGACTTCATAACAGATCTACAAAACGCCAGTAGATGGGGACATTGAGTCACTTCAGTTACATGAGCTAATTCGGTAGAGTCGGCCTTGTGACATTGTTTGCTCTCTAGACCTCTTGTTCACCTTCCAAACATGCATCGGTTATATATAACCGATGCATGTATTCTCATAACATCCTCAGTGAACACATTTCAAATCCAATAATTTGTTACAGTAAAGGTGGAATTTTTTTTTCTTTTCATTTTTTATGATCGTTGTACAGTACTCTGAGGTTAGTAGATGTTTGTTCAGCTAAATGCTTCACATAGCTTGCTGCTGTCAGAATGTGATTCCCGTTTGTTGTCAAAAATGCACAGGAATCTTTGGATGCTACTCCTGACTGATGTGCTGTTGCTGCCCTTCCAGGGGTTGGGGGGGTTATGTATTTTGATTTCTAAGTCCCTAAGCGGTGCATAAATTAACAACGTGTTTTAAAGTCTATTCTCTGAGCTACACTGAGTCAGTATAAGGACTTTTAAACTGAAGTGATGTGCTCTATTTTCCTAGCTTTAGTGAAAATGTGAGCAGCAGCATTCTGGATCAGCTGTAGCTGTCTGATTGATCCATGGGAGAGTCCTGAGGCCAAAACCACTGCTGAGCGAAAAGAACAGAAAAGCCTGTCTGCTATCTTATGTGGTTAACCATAATGACACCAGTGTAATTCCGCTCGCTTCTAGAAAATCTTGAAGGAGAACGAACAGCAGTTTATGATCTTAATCCTTAAGCTCACTTGAGTAACGCAGCAGGCCAATGATGCAAAGCACACCAGCAAATGCTCCTCTGAATAGTTAAGAAAGAAGGTTTAGGAGAGCCCTGATCAAATTCAACATTAAACTGGATTAATGTGGTATATCATTAAACAGGCTGTACATAGTGGAAAATAGCCTAAAGAACAATGTGGAGAAATTTAAGCAATTCTTCTAAAAAGAGTTGGTCACAATAAAGGAAAAAGCTATAAAGTTATCACAAACTGCTTGTTCTTGCTTAGTAAATGAAATCATTTGGCAACTACTTTTTGTATTTACTTGATTTGTTTGATCATCACATCTAATAAAATTTTTATCCTTCACTGCACTCCACTTTTGAAGTGACTCCTTTCGTCGTCTGAACTATACGCGTATTAAATTTATAATTGGAAAATATGAAAACGAAATAAAAAACAATGTACTGCACGGAAAGGGCAAAACGTCAACATATATACTGTGCAGTTATTAAAAATATTCTACTCATTGCCAAGGGAATGCATAACTGAGTAGATACCAGCAGAAATGTTATTTAAAGTGAGTAAAACTGTGCAAATACCTGCATGTACGCAAACAGAGAGATGCCATTCTTGCCATATTTCCATTCAGCAAGGAGTACAAAAATGTGTCAGAAAAACTTTTTTTTTTCTTTTTTAAAAAAAAAAGAAGCAGGTAATAAATATAAATAGAGCTGCTGGCGAGTAGAGTTGGATTCTGGGGGTCGGGGGGATTTAGTAGGAGAAAAGCTGATACAGATAGACAATGTTAGTCATTTTTTTTAGGATGGGATTTTCAATAACAAATTTATATTTCCTTAAATGGAAAATATGAGGCATTAAACAAAGTTTTCTTTTCATTTGGCCTGTCTTTTTTTTTTTTTAAGTCAAAGACAGACGTGGGTACACTGATTCAACAAACTCTCCTAAATACATTGAGGATTTCTGAAGAAAGTTCTCATTTTAGTTGCTTGGAGTTGACAAAAAAAAATTAGTAGATCAAAAGAAAAGGAAACATTTCACCCAAAAAATTTAAGAGGAAAAGTTAAAGACTTTTTACTCTGTTGAAAGAGTGGAAGTGTTAAACTTTTTGTCCAATGTACAATAATTTGTTCTTTTCTACTTTCTTCCATTAAAATGTTGCATGTTTTATTTATTGCTGCACAGGAAAAAAAAAAAAAGAAAACAGGTTGCAATAAAAAATATTTTGCATTTTTTTATTGGATAGAAAGTAGTAGTGTCAGCAGGATGTGCAGCAACGTTTGAACATCACTGGACTTCAAAATGAAAACCTTATTCCTGTGATTAAGTTGTTTTTCTTTTGCTTCAATGTTTCTATGTGCTGCTTTGATTCCTAATGATTAGGAGGATGGAGCTTCCTCCACCCTTACAAGTTAGTTATTTGAGGTTGAAATAAACAAACAAATACCCAACATGAAACAGCAAGAACTCAAAATATGTACATTTCATCTTAGATAAAGGAAGAATCAACAGAACATGTTTTTACCAATTTGCTAAACTCTGACTAATCTGGTGAAAATCTGTTTCCTTGTAATTTATTCAAAAAGTCAAAAGCTACTCCAGTTTCCCTCAGCCAATGTTTTTGAACTTTCAAATTGTTATAGTTTGACCTGTTGTTGAGTGATGTTTGTGAATCCGGACAGTAGCGGCCTCTCGGTGGCGCGCAAGACCTAAATAAAAGCTAATTAGATCCTGACCTCAGCAGATGAGGAAAGTTTCACTTGAAGCTAAGTGGAGGATTGTGCAGATGTCTGCCAAAAGAGAAAGAAGCCCTGATGATTTCTTGGTTGAAAGGGGACACATATTTATTTAGAGCTGGCTCTGTGGCCCACTGGAGGTTTAGCTGGCAGCCCAGAGAGACAGAGCTGGCCTGTCCAGCCAAACTCCCACACACTACTACCGTACACACTGAAACGAGGGAGGAGGAAGTTTGTACCGTATACATCTTCATGCTTTTGCTGACTTTAAGTAGGCCAAAGGCATACTCTCACCGCATCTATCAGTTGCATGTGGTAGTTTATAGTGCTGGCTTACATCTCGGGGACTTTACTGTTTAAATTTTAAGCTGGAAATCACTTAAAAAAAAAATTGAGTAGTGTGATAACGTGACAAAGAATGCAAAGCTCTGGCATCCAGACTGCAGCAGCCTGTTCTCCAATCTGGCTACTCTCGGCGCTCCATCAGTCACGTTACTAAAGAAAACCTCTACTCACGGCCCTTCGGTGTGTGTGAAAATTATTTTTCACATTAACATGACAGTATCATGTTCCACTATCTTTCAGTTGAGAGTAACCCTTCCTCTTTCAGTACAACACAGCGCCAGAAGCAACATCTGTCTGATTCATGGGCTGCAGAGGAAAATTCTCTTCTATTCTCAGCGGTGCTGTGGTCCTTCACCCTACTACCATACTTAGTCGGGGGAGATAATGTTGTTGGAGTGCAAACAGAGTTTTGTTTATTAATGGATAGCTCAGAAAGTGGGTGGTATGAGAAAGAGGGATTTGGCTAATAAAACTGCCACCGTGTGCACAATATTGTGTTACACTGCAAAGCTTTTGTCCGTGACAGCCAAGAGACAAATGCACATGACTGCTACGGAAGGTTATAGGGCAAACGTCTTCATATTTTGGAGGCAGAAAACATGCCAATCTGGAAAATGTTAAAACCACGTAAATCATGTTCAGACGCTTCACATCTCTCTCAAAAGGTTTTGAACGCACAGTTTTGTACAACAAAAAAGGGCATTTTGAGTCATGTTCACCAAAACCAGATGATAGATGTGTGATAACAAAGCATCTGTAAAAGCACGCCCTGGAAATCTCTCACTGTAATGACAGAATAGACAAAAAAAAAAAAGAGGGGGGAAAAAAAGCACTCTTTTATGTCCATTGGGTGAGAGGACAGAGAACAAAGCATGGAGTGAATATCTTTGCCACAACAGTTATATATGAAGGAAGCATGGAGGTGAAGGGGACATTTAATTTCTTGTCAAAACGAACAAAAACAGTCTCTCTGCTAGGTACACGTTTTTCCTCAGGAATATAAAATAATTAGAATCTTGGATTTAAGACACAAGAGGAACAACCCATGCCTGAAGAAAGGAAAAACAACACAGTTTCTGCTAAAGCTACAGCAGACAGCTTAAGCAGCAGGCGCACGGCTAAACCTATTATGCTTTCTTTAACAGCAGTACTTTTAACTTTCAGTATCAAATGTCTGCTAATGTCAGCAGGTGGCACAAAATCAACAGCTGCTTTCTTCGAACATGGCCTCAGTGTGTAAATGTGTGCATGAACGGGAATGACTTATGTCTTTGCTGCGTCTCTGAGTATCCTGAAAAGCACTAAATATGTGTGATGTCATTTCATTTCATTTTATTTGCATGTTTAACTATGATGCTTAGCTGCAGTTGATTTTTTTTTTTTGTTCAAATGCAACCAAAGAGTTATCTATTATTATCTTAGAATAGTTAAAATCTCATAAGTAACAGAGTGTCGGATTGTAGAAAATTAAGATTCGTACAACTACAGCATTTCTAACTCATATCAAGGCTGTTCAATTCACTCATATATGTTGGAAGGAATGCGCTAATGTCTGCCTGTGGATATCAGAAGCAGAGCACAAAGGGCCACATTTATCTGGACGTTGTCAGAATTTCATTCTGTTGTGCACTACTTTTAAATCCCTGTATGGGGTACCGGTTTGGTAGGTTTCCAAGCTGTTCCTCTCAGGCAACATTTCTATTATCCTCCTTGTTGCTGAATAAATCAGCACACAGATCTGAATTTTATTAAATCAAACTTATGAAATTATCAAATATGATCTGATGCTACTTTTGACATTTTGCACTGATGACCCACTTCGAGTGTTGAATCACAAATGGGATTTTTATTTCCTGTTACTTATTTATTCATTTCTGTCATGGAAACCAATATAACATGAGCTATGAGCCTGAACACACTTGAAAAGGAAAAGTTGTAGAAAGCCCTCTAAACATGAACTGCTTAACCTGACTTTGTGTTGTGCATCCAAATTTCAGTTCCCAGACCTGCGGCAGCATGAAGGCCTTTTACCCTCGTGCATTTTCATTTCGAGCTTCCCTCCCCTCTAGAGATGAGATATAATCAAAGTACTCAAAGTTCTGAATGAATGCGAGTGCAGGGGCTGAAGCCAATCGTAGCTGTAATGATAGCAGTTATTTTCATCACACGCATCGTTATCAGTGACAGTAAGATGCAATGCTTCACCACGAGGCTTTCACCGCATCTCCAGAGGTCACGAAATGATTGGGACTTAAAGAGGTGGCTGCGTCGCTGGCCGCCCACCTTCCCTGCCAACCCGTTGGGTTTATCCTCGCTCCAGAGCTCGCTCATCTCGCCACGCTCTGTCAGCTGTGCCAGCACTTCCCCCCTGAAGGCTCCGGCTGCTTGGAATTGCACAGCAGTTTTCACTCTAGCTATCACCAGAGAGGTGACTCAGTGACTCGCAGCCACTACAGCCAATATCACAAGGCGGTGATTTTCAGTGTGTGTGGGGGGGTCTTTGTTCAAGCCTGATTACACTGATCTCTGCTGGTAAGTTGAGGAACTCTTTATTCTTAACCTAACCTCGCCATCAGTAATCGTGCACTGCCCCCCCAAGCAGCAGTTGCCTTGAAGAATGACATGTTCTGTGATGTAACATGTCAAAATGTCAGCTCACACAAACTGAGGGGACAGTCTGATGACTGATGGAAATAGTTTCTGTGCCATCTGTCGACACCAGTGCTGGCAAAGCAGACATTGCAGTCATGTTGTCACTCCACCTTGAAGCATGATTTTGATGCGTCGCACTTGAACGAGCACATTGATCTCTGGCTGCCGAGCCAAAATCAACCCCAGCTCGTGGATAAGGCTGCAATTATTCAGATGAAGGAGTCGTGGTGCGTTTGTAACAACACCTACTAAAAGATTAACAGCACTATTTTGTGACACTTTATACATACAGATATAGACTGAGTCTATATCTGTATGGTGTCTAGTGAGACAGCGAGAGGGAGGGAGATCTGAGCTAAAACAAAACTCTTTCCCCAACAATATTTTGCACTTGAAGACATTTCATGAATATAAACATTATGCAGGATACCAGCAGCTTCATACCTAAAATACTGACATGATGAAAATTTTTTACCGAACCAATTTCAAGCTCATAAAAGCACATTACTTTGAGAAACTAGCTTGTTATTTTGTTAAATGAATGATCAGACCTGAAATCTGGGTGTAGTGACGATGGACTCAAACCTGAATCTTCAGAGACACATAAAGACATTTTTGTCGGCCTTCTGTCACCTGACGAACATGTCCAGGATTAAAAGACTTGTGTCCCAACAATATCTTGAGAAACTCATGCCCATATTTATCGTTAGTCGATCTGATTACTGCAACAGTGTCTTCAGAGGCCTGCCTCAAAAATCAAACAGCTGTAGCTGATCCAGAATGCTGCCGCCTGCATTTTCACTAAAACTAGCAAAAATATAGCATGTCATCTATTTCTAACGTCCTTTAAAATACTTTGGTTAGTTTATAAATCACTGAGTGGCTTAGCACCAGAATACATGAAAGACTTGTTGTCATTGTATCAACCTTCCAGACCACCCAGGTCTTGTTTTAAAAAATCTGTTCTACATCCACAGAATCAGATCCGAACATGGAGATACAACTTTCTGTTTATATGTTTCTCTGATCTAAAACAAACTTTCAGAAAATTGCAACATTGCTAAAACACAGAGTTCTTTCAAATCAAGGCTAAAAGCCCATTTGTTTAGAGTTGCTTTTCCTAACTGGAACATAGATTAATTCTAGTCTGGATTACAACTTTTAGTTACTTCTCTTTATTTCACCCCTGCAATGTAATGTTTTTGTTTGTTGATTGTGTTCATTTTGGCTGCACTAAGGGATTATTTTATCTACATTATAAAATTCAACTGACTGGCTGAAGTAGACACCAGCACACAAAAAAGAAGAAAACATCATATGCTGTTCAGTTATAAGTACAAAAAATAATAAGCAATGCCCTTTTTTTTTAGCATCAAATGAGTTTTTTTTATACTAATTTGCTTTAAGCTCTCCTTTTACTCTCCACAACTTATGATTGTGAATATGCTTCGTGTTTACTATCTGTTTGCTTTGTTTACTGCGTGGAGACATAGGGTGCAGATTGATGGAGCTTTTCCATTGACAACACTCACCTGTTATGGTTTACCATGGTGCTGTACGTGCTGGAGGCGACCCAGTTCAAGGTGTTAAAATGCTCCGTTCTTTTTCAAGGGTGTGAAAAGCAGCCAACCAGTTCCCCTAAAACCCGCTAATGAACACCTTAACACTCACTGTGATATTTGTGCAGAAATCAGAGAGTAGAGGGGTGTTGTGTTCAAACCTGTTTCACTATTCCAGTATTCATCCACTATATATAGAGTTGACATTTCTATGTAGAACTGTAGCTTGTGCATTGACCCACTTTATAATTTAAGGCGTCAGTGATTTCTCAGTGCAAAATGTGTTGGTTTTATTTTCTAAAACAAATATTCTTGTTTCCAGGTGTGTTGAGTCCGACCCTAAATAAATTTCTCTCACAATGGCAGCACCTCCCGCTTTGATTCTGTTTCCCCTAAATGTGGTGATGCTCTGCAACAGCTTTTGTTTTGTGATGCTTTACATTCCGGCTCACTCCTACATGTGACTCATTTTCCAGCTCCAAAAGACTTTAACAGCCGCAGAGGGAGGGAATTCGTCTTTGAACCAAGACAACGTTGGGACTTTTTTATCTATGGGATGGCATTTGGAGTGAATGCAGGTGAACAGGGAAAATGTCAGCAAAGAGCAGAGACTCTTATGCAACCTTGTGTGTGTGACTGTCATGTTTGTTTGGTGAGCTGCAAAATTACTCAAGACAAAATAATGACCAAATATAGCGAGTGCAGCTGAGCCTGCTACAGCGAGCAGCGATCCCACCCTGCATGTTTGGTCCCTCAGCAAATCACTGGATAACACAGCAAATCACAGCATTATAGGATACAGAGTTAATAGCAAAACCCATCTGAGGAGATTTTATTACTTCAAATGATCTTCAAGTTGTCCAACATTTAAAAATTAATTACTTGTTTATGCATTTTTCACGAGCGGACTATTATACAGCATTTTCTCACATCTGTTTTTTGTGGGTAAATAATAAGCCTCAGAGAGAAACATGTGTTCGACCTACTTAAAACACCCAATAATGCTACTTGCCTTAATAACTCTGGAAAGGTTAAGGTGTTGTCACTTGGGAGGTCTTACCGTCAGATTGCACATGCAAGTGAATAATGATCTCACACCTGGAACATGAAGACTTGGAGTGCTTCCCAGCAGCCACACCTGACTTTCCGCCAAATTTCTCCCAAAGGTCTTTCAGGCTGAGTCATCCTCCAGTGTTTCATCTCCTTCACTTGTAAATGCTGATAAGCTCTCATCCACCAAACATGGTTGGAGTTTTGCGTTGCGTGTGCGCACTTTTTTCTTACCTGACTAAAGATCGCAGCGCATATAGTGGAGGGAATAGTTCTGTAACCCTCTGTGATTCTTGAGAAGAGGGACAAAACAGGTCCTATGGATAAAGCACAACATTTGAATAAAATGGAAGCCTGCACCTTGGCATTTTTACATTTCCAAAACATTATTTGTCATATTTGAATATATAAGCTTGAGGAATAATTTTTATTTTTTGGAGGGGGTGGAGTGAAGAGATTTTACCCTTTTGTCCCTCTTCTCAAGAATCACTCTTAGAAAATTTACTGCGTTGGAGATAAAAATTGTATTTCATGACATAAAGTTGTAATTACTGTTTTCCCTGCAGCACAGCAGCTGCCCTGGTTTCAGTAGTTTCTGATATGGGCGATGTGGGCAGCTGAACAAGGCAGCATCTCATCTAGAGAGGCATGAGCTTGTGAAATCGCAATAGGAGTACACATCATTTCATAAATGTTTAAGTATTGGTTCAATTTAGAAATGCCTTATTTTAATTGTGTTTTTTTTTCTCCATAGTATTTCATTTTTGTATTTGGATTGCATGCTATTAAATTCATGGTATAAAGAATCTTTGTGTATTGCTACGGGTATTTATAGTATCATTCTAGTTTGTCCCTGGTTTTCCAAATCAAAAATAAGAAAAGATTTTTGAGTCTGTGCTGGCACAAGGTGATTGAAAGTATGTGTCATGGTGGAGCATGTTCATGCCCCCTAGTGGTAGTGTAGGGCGTATTTTGCAGGGGTTGTTGGGTGTATATGTGTTGCACACAATGTATCAGTCAGTCAGTCATTCCACAACAGGTGGCGATGATTTTAAAGCACATTCTGTCCACAGAATATGTTTCTTCATTTGCAACCTCTCCACTGACATGAGTAAGACCAAAAGGATCTCAAAAAACATTAGGGACAAGATAGTAAAGTATTATACTTGCAGGCTATTTTCTCCTAACGCCCTCCCTCTGTGGTCTCAGTGCGACGCTCAGGAGGAGAGCGGCAAATGTCACAGTCAGACAGCGGGAAGTGGAGACACACACAAAAAAAACTTGTAAAAAGTCAGCATGACCACACAATAAAAAACTTGTGGGGTCCAAGTGACCCCTTCTTTAAAGATTGCGGGAGAGTTAGATCTACTGGGCGGCTTCCCTATATTCACTATATTAGAAAATATGCTTTTCCATATTTCATCCATATTTGATTGGTTGACTTCAAACGCTGATGCTGATATCTTTCCATCTTAACATTGTGTTAACACAGGCACAAATGCCCCAGACCTGCAAATTGTGAAAATCTTGGATGTAAACCTTTTTCACTCAGATGATGATGAGTCATGGATGAGCCTCCCTGCATGACAGAGGCAATAAAGAGGTAAATGAAGAAAAAGTAGCAGCCTAGCGGGTCTCCAGTCTTCAGTCGAATACAGAAAATCTGTGCAGACACTTCAAACTGCCTCAGAGGTTCTAAAGCATTCAGAAAGGTAAAAAAAAAAATCTCCCCTGAGGTTTTACAAAAACATATTAAGTTATGTTTTGATTTGGTATCACGTGTTTTTCGCTCAATAAGATGTAAACTTTTGTGTTCTTCATTAGGGAAATAATGCCTCTCTGTTTCCGTTATTATATCTTACATAAGCAAACGCTTTACACAGAGATGGCCAGTTGAGTTGGTATAATTAATTTATTGAGGCGCTCCCAATGGAGGCCTGGCCAGTCAGTCCCATTGGCGCCATGCGACGTTGATCGTAAATGATTCCCGAAGAAGGAGCTGACTTTGGCTACCAGGCAACTGCAAATGCAACCCAAATCAACAACAAACCCAAGAGGAGCAGCTCATAAGATCTAGCACTGCTGTCTTTGATATGCAAATCTTTAAATTATATTTGCACAGAATCAACAGTGAGACAGCTCCTTCCGTCTGAAGGATGGATTCTTAAATCAAACATCAAAGGAGATTGTATTCAAACTAAATTAATGATGTTTTTTCATCAGTCGTTCAGTGTTTTTCAGAAAGAACGTCGAAAAGCACTCGAGCTCTCAATGGCCACCACGCACCGACTTAAGCTAATCTAAGTAAGAGAGAGACAAAGCCCCGGAGAAAAACAAAAGAGTTTCTGATGGGTTTATAAAAATAGCAGATGTGACAAAAGCCTCGGTGTGGGCATATTTTCCACACTGTGCAGCCTCAGAAAGTGACAGATGAAGAAAGGACACCAGGCTTCTCTTTTCCCACTGCTAGCACACTCACACACACACGCACAGTCACTCATCACAGCCATGGGCTAAAGTCAGGCAGACACATCTGTCTCTCATTTGCTGCTTTAACATATCTTCCAGTTTTCTCAATATCTGCTATACTATTAGGTATTTAATACAGCAGGTTCTATTTAGTTTGATGTCAGATTTCTTTGCCTCTGCTGTTTCTTTCATTTATGACCTGACAGTATTTAATAACAGGTCTCATAAGAGAGTCTGAGTCTTGTTTTTACTGCACCTTCCAGTTCAGGGTGACTTTCACTGGTTTTGCGTCAAAGAGGGCTGGGGGTTGGTAACCTGCGGAGTGTGTTGACATGTGCTGCAAGTGGTGGCCTGTTGAATGTCCAGCTGAGTCAGGAATGTAGAGAGGCCTTTTAGGTGCAGGATCATGTTGGAAGGAGTTTTTTTTTTTTTTTTTTCATGAAAAGTACTTTTTAACCAACGGCTGCTCAGAACATCAAATAAATAACCACAGAAATCTGAAGTGAAAAGCCATCCTCTGGAAGCAGGTCTTCGGGTCACGGTATCATGGGAGGAGTGGTTCTCAGCTAAGGCTAAAGAGCAACAGAACTGCAGGAGGCTGAACTACAGCACCTCATGACCCTTTCTCTCCAAGTGTTCACAATCACTTCTATTTATTGCAGTTCATATCACAGCCTCTGTCTATATTTAGATGCTTTCGCAAGAGCTACTGTTGTCCCAAGCTGGCTCCAGACGGTTTTTGTTATCTTTCCCTCTGTGTTGTGTCAAAGCTTGCTTTTAGTTTGCTGAGAATCCTGCGTACACACAGGCATGTGGTAAAGGTATTTAAAAGTCTGTTTGTAATTGCACATAGGGTGCTTTGCAAAACTCTTCAAACTCATTGAACCTTTTCACATTTTGCAGAACCACTTTCCACTTTGGATCATGTTTATCTATTTTTGTTCATTCTTCTTTGCAAAGTCATATCTGATCTATGATGATTGCATGGAAAGTGGCTGTGAACATCGCTTTTCATGTTTTGACACACATTTTCAATTCAGAGTTTGACTGGGCCGTTCTAATTGACTATAGCTCATTCTATTGGAGCTCTTGTATTTTTGGGATTGTAGCCCTTCTGGAAGAAGTTTTCTTCTATAATTTTTCCATATCTTAAAGTTTTTTAGTTATCTATAAAAATAATACAATGATAAATATATACAGGACTGATTTATTCATCTAAATTAGTTATTCCTTGTTCAGTCATTCATTGATTCACATTTGCTTTTGTGACAGTTTTTTGTTTTTGTTTTGCATAAACTGTCTTTGCTGTAAGTAAACGTGGTTACCAGATTACTAATGTGATGATGCCATGTGCCTGTTGGCAAAGGAGACGTTTGCTTTCAAGACCAAGCCAGGTTTGGATTACCAGATACTCAGAGAATGCACTCAGCGCATCCCAGAGAGCTTTGAAGTAACACAGGAACGTTTCCAGAGCGACGTATGGAGAGCAGAGAGAACCTTTTATCTCGCTGAAGGCCTGTGATGACCTCTGTCTGACATGGCCATTAGCCTAAATCTCAGCTCACCTCCAGCTCATTCATAATGCACACAGGCCGGTGGAGGACAGCTTAACCCGTTTGTGTTCGCATGGTGAAAGGGAACATTCATGTTTCTCAGGTGTTTAACTTTTCTTTTTAATGCATAGCAGGAATTTTGTGTCTACATAGATACATAATCATTTTATATAATTTCTGCAATTGTTCTTTATTTTGCTTTGTGGTGTATCGTTGATGGGGTGGTATCTAATTAATTTTAAAAGGCAAAAACGGAAATTATTTATATGCCTTTTTTACTCAGGAGTCAGCTATTTTTGGATGTGCTTTTATTTCTCCACAGATTATGTTGGGATTTTTTTTTGTGCAGCATTAAATCACGTTTGCCTGAGTAGTTTTACATATAAAAGTGCTGATGAATTAATTAGCCTGACAGATTTATATTAGTCTGACTGCTGACAAGAATGTTTTGCTATCATTTTGGAATATTTTAAGTGACTTACTGACTTAGTTCAAAATAGTAAAAATACTTTACAAAAGGCCAAACTAGCTACATAAATAGTCAAAGACTAAATTGCCATATTACCCATATTACTGAGCTTATTTCTTTGACTGTTGCTCTTGTGTCACATTGAAGGTGGAGAAAGTATTCAAAGAGTTTACTATGGTTTTCTTTGCCACATCACAAAACCACTTTTAAAAGTGTATGCACTTCCAAAGTCCACAGTATTTAGAAAGGACACACCTGCCTGGTTTTAACACCATCTTTTTTTGCCTTCTGAGATTCAATGTCACATTAACAAAAAGGATGTTGTGTTTTTTTTTTTTTTAAATGGAGCTTGGTTGAGAGACAACTTTTGTTTTGTTGCTTTATTTAAAAAATCCAAACCTCCATTCTTTGGATTTAAAGTAGCTAAGCTGTTAATGAATAAATCTAAATATTTTCAAAAAGAAATCATTCTAGGCTCAAACAGCGTGCGACTGGCAATCGATGTGTTGTGCTCAGAGTCTGCTGGGTACTGAGTTCGTTCAGCTCCGATTTGCTTGATTGCCTTGAATCCCTCAGCAGAATAAGCAGCCTGTGTTGATGTTTTGTGCCCACAGCCTCAGATTTCTCCCAGAAGAAGCCTCTGATTCTTTGACCTGAAACCCTGACTTATAGCCTCCATATGGCATCGGCCCAAGGAGGTGTGTGCTCTGCCTCCAACAAGTCTCCATTAAACACATTCTTCCCAAACAGCCTGATAATAACATGTTAGTTGGTCCCAGCTCTTTGATAAAGTGACTCACCACTCAGGTGTGTTTCCAGCTTATCGCACAAGAACAAGTGGCCACAAACTAGCTTACTTTGCAATAGGTTTTCTAATTCTAGGGAAACGTATTCACTTCTCAACCTATCTGACTGTTTCTCACATAAAATGTGTTGCACAGAACAACTTTTTCAAACATGTTAAGACCTACACAAACTCCCAGGTTGAAATGGAGAGAGAATATTTGTTTATGTGCTAATAATAGTTGATGTTGACAGGGCCATAACATGTCACAAAGAACTAGTTTTACATCCCACTTTTATCATAAATTACTTTGTTGCTTTAGTGCAGCAGTTTACAGAGGGAGGCAGGAGGATTCTCCACACCTTACGTAATGCTTTAAACTTACCGCAGGCGAGTCAGTGCCCATTAATAAATATGTCTAAACAAACCAAAAAGAATTTAGTCCTTTCTTAAACACATTTACAAGAGCAAAAGGCATTTAATTACACTTGTAATTTGTAAGCAACCGTTGCAGTTGTTTAAAATGAAACGCAGGCAGAAGTCTAAAAAGAAAGCTGTTAATTTATTTCAGCAATCATAACATCGCCACTGTTTTCCCAGCGGTTCTTGATGACGCAGAGGCAGACAGTCCAGTGTGAAGACATGCCGTTGTTGTGCCTGAGAACATGAAGAATGAGGATATAATCCTGCTCCGCAAGTGAGCAAAGAAAGACAGACAGTATTTTTTTTTCCACAGCAGAAAGAAGCTGACAGAGTTCAGAGTCGTCTCGAGTGGCTTCAGAGGAATGACAGGGTGAGGGACAAGGACCCATGACAATAGCTGCCTGTCTACTTTTATGTCCTCTTCTCTTAGCGGGTGTCCTCTGTTATGTCCATCAACCATTGAGGCTCTTTATTGACGAAGACACGTTAGCAATCCAGGTAAATTATTTTGCATAATGTAATGTAGGTTATTATTTCAGTGTTACAGTACTTTTCAGCTGCAGGGTTTTGTGGGTGCATCTCAACCAGCTTTGCACATCTCTGGTAAAACATTTTTAGTATATTTTTTGGATGGAGAGCATTTTTGAGCAGCAAGTTTCAAGTCATTTGTTGGTTCTGAAGTAGATTTAGGTCTGGACGTTCACCAGGCCATTCTAACAGACTGATGTCATTAGTGACATGTTTTGATCTTAGGTGTTTTGATCTTAATAATTCCAATGTATCTCTGGCTACATGGGAAATGCTGGAAAGTGAAGCTTCACCTCAGTATCAAGTATTTTGCAGCCTTTAATAGACAAGCTGCCTATCAATAATAAAAGAAAAAAATATTCCCACACCACAATGCTGCCACCACCATGCTTCAACAGCGTTATCAGTGTTTTTGGGGATTGTGCAGTGTTTGTTGTTGACTCCAGAGAGAATTTTGTAGGTGGGTTGTTTAATTATAGTCACATGGTCTTATAGCCTAATCTCTGGATCTTCTTCTCTTTCAGTCCTACCCTTCTGGGGTCACCATAACGAGTCATCTGTCTCCATTTAGTTCTATCTTCTGCATCTTCTACCCTCACACCAAGTAATATCATGTCCTCTTTCACCACATCTATAAATCTTCTTCCTGCAGGCCTCCTGCCTGGTGGCTCCAACCTCAGCTTGCTTAAACCGACATAATCATTGTCTCTCCTCTGATCATGTCGAATCCATCTCAGTCTGGCCTCTCTGATTTTATCTCCAAAACATCTAACGTGAGCTTTTCTTCTGATGTACACATCCTGATCTAATCCATCCTTATCACTCCTTAATAGAACATCAACGTCTTGAGCTTTTCAACCTCCGGGTTCTGCCTTCTGTCTTTTTTCCTTGTAAACATTTCTTGCCAGCTGATTCTCTTTGATCACACATAACATCAGACACTTTTCTTCACCCATTCCAACCTGCTGCCGCAAACATCTTCATTTCTTTTCCATTCTCTCCATTGCTCTGTTGACTTTAAGTACTCAAAAGAAGGGTGTTTTTTGAGCTGTGTAGCATACTACAATGTTATTCTCTCATCAAAAACATGCTTAGATGAGTGTGGCATCAAGGTCTTTCTGGCCATTTGTGAATCATTGTAGGTTGATTTGAAAGAGTTGTACACATGTACATACTTCCTCGCGACCTTAGACATCAGATACATGATGCTCAGCTATCTTTCAAAATTGAAATGACAAGCAGACATTGTATTCAAAGTTTATGTTTAGAGAAATGCAAAAAATGCCTCTAATGGGATGATACAATAAGAGATAGCTTACTTTTTTGTTTTCATCACATCTTTGCCAAGTGTTGCAATAAATGTCGACTGTGTGGTTAATTGTAGTCTCCCATTCTGGAAAACTAATAAACGTCACGATAAATAAGAGGACATTAAATATTGATTTTAAGAAATTTTACCTTGAAGTGTAGAGTATCTTATTTATCTTTTTTAGAAAAGTAAAATGTCTTCAGAGTTACCAGGCCACAGTAAAGCCTTCTTAGCCACAAAGTATTTAGTTTCTGAACTACATGAAACACCTTTTTATAGTCCAGGTAAGTATTTGTGTGGTCTTGGTTGGGTTTGGCACATTTCCATGGAAAAATGAGCATGAGACTCACCCCTTGACATTTTTCGCCAATGAAGTTAAGTATTTAGGCCAGACTGAGCTTTCAGGATCAAGCCCTCAGAGAATCTGAATCTTCTCTCAGAAACAGAAACTCAAATAAAAAAGAAGAATGTTTGTTTTATTATTAGAATAAAGAAATAAAGAATTAGACTAGAAGATTGGAAATATAATAATTACATTTGTTTTGGAAGCACTACCTGCTGTTTTTGAGTCAGCTGAATTCTGATAGCATAATTATGTTAATAAGAAGAAATTAATTTATTGCAGGTGGTTTATCAGTCAAAATGTCTATCACAGATTATAATGAACAAAAATCTACTTTATGTTACTGTTGAAAAAGTTTTTTCATTATTGTGAGACACACTGAAAATGTTTTTCTGATTTTTATTTCAGTTTATATGTTGTCAACAGAAGATGCCACTTAAAGGCAATCTCCCCACCTCATTACGAGAATCTCATCAGAAAAGAAAATCGGCAAACTGTAGCCTTATAACAGAACAGACTCAGTCTATCTTACCAGAAAACTTTGTTCATGACCTTGTAGCTGCCACAGTGAAGTGTTGTATGCTCTAAATCATTTAATAACAAAATTGTAACAAATCACTATTTTCTTCCATTTTTATTTTTTATTTTTTTGGACAAGCATTCTACGTAACTCCCAGTCTGGAATGTTTTGATTTTTAAATCTGACTTTTGGAAGTCTGATATGTGTATCCCACCATCAATGACGCAGAGATCTGCAAGATTAACGTCAGTGGCAGAGCACACCTGGGAGAGAGCGGGGGTGCAGCATTCCAGCCTATGAACTCTGACCTTCTGTTCACCTCACAGACACATTTGTGGTTCCTGTCACAGCAGGCTCTGCACCTATTCTCACTCTCACTGTCATGTCACCTTTACATCAATCTGCCAGTGTCTTCTTTAGATGTGTTTGAAGAAACTCTGAATTTAGTGTTTGTATGATCAGGTTAAACACAATTAGAATAATTAAATCTATATAGATATATATATATATATATCCATATAGATATAAATATCTATATCTATATATCTATATAAATATATATAGATATATAGATGTAGATGTATATATCTATATATATAGATATAGATATATGTATCTATATAGATATATATACTGGTCAAACTGAGAGAAGTTTTTAAACAATTCTGCAACTTTGACTTGGAATTCTACGTTTTTTCAAAAGGATGTTTTAATTCTGCGTAGACCATTTAAAGTTTCTAAGCAGTCAATATCTAAGTTGAATACTCTGGCATGTGGACTTCTTTATTTAATATGAATCTAGAACAGTTCTGAGGGTCTAAATTATAGTGAGAAAGTCTAAAATTAGGCATATAAGCGTCATATAGAAGACTAAACCAAAAAGCACAAAGAACAGAAACACATAAGTAAAGCAAGAAACTAAACAAACACAAATGAAAATCAAAGCAGAAACACCTGTGGAATGTCTCCGACATCCATTTCTGTGGTTAAACATTAGTTGCCTTCTCTGTGAAAAACCCTCCAAAAAACAAAAAGAGCAGTTGTTTTAAGATGCTAAAAGTCTACTTTGATCTTGCCACGTTTTTGCAGCCCATCAGCTTTGGCTTCAAAGACTAAACTATCTAGATTTATACAAAGTGAAGAAGGAAAGACGCTATCAGACATGAAGCAGGACAAGAGATCTTAAAGAGGAACACATCCTGTTAAAGAAATTCCAAATTAAATAATAAACAAAATCACTTACATCTTTAAGTTTGGAAAGGACTACATAACTATTTCTAAAATAATATTTTTATATTTTTATTGTATTTTTTATTAGGGGGAAAAAATTATTGAGAGAGCAATATAATGGTTTGCACACAAACCTTAGGACTATTTGGAGAGACCAATTAACCAAACAGCCATATCTTTGGACTGTGGGAAAACAAGAGAGTACCCAGAGGAAACTCACACATGCACAGGGAGAACATGCAAACTCCATTCGGAAAGATCCCAGGCCAGAACTTGAACCCAGGATTTCCTTGCTAAAAGGCAACAGTGCTTTCAACTGCTCCACTGTGTAGCTTTTTACAACACTATTTTTGCTGCAAGTAAAATGTTAACTGCCTAATTGATCCTCTGCAGGTTTGTCCCTTTCTGTAAACACCCTCAACACAAGTGACACAAGGCACATGGCTTTCTGTATTTTTATCAAACTGTATTAAGAAGATTGATCCATTCTTTTGCTAAGCCCAGGGTATGATTTTCTGACAAGATTATTCTTTGTTAATGACCATTCAGGCTAAGACTTGCCAAGGAAAATCAAAGAACAAAAACAAGAAATACACCTTCTTCTCATGCACTGTATCTGATTTTGATGATTCTAATGCAGGAAGACAGGAAGGAAGTATCATTATTGCGTTGGCTAAGTCGATTTCCTGAACTCTACTTCTATCTATCTCCTCTGTGAGTCAAGCGATCAATCAGCAGCTCATGTTACAATGTGAGAACACATCCACTGTATGCAATGCAAAGCTAACACATGATATTAATGTGAAAGCGCAGGATATGCTTTGTTGCTTGCTGGGATTCAGGAAGCTGAAGGACAGAAATTGCTCGTGGGAAACACATCTGTCGCTTCGCATCACCTCTGTCCCAGACTTGATGTCACCTTTTGTGGGATGGAGGCCCCCCCAAGACGGGCATGGGGAAAAAAATTCACAAAAGCTTTCAACAACATACTGATGCACTGATTCGACATCCACACTCATAAAAATCCTTCCTAACTTCTTGAAACCAGACTGCTGGCATGATTATGTTTGTATCCGCAGGGATTATTTTGCTTTGTGATTAGCTTCATAAATCTTCGTACGCAAATGTGGGTGTGAGTGATAATGATGTGCAAGCATATGTCTGGGTATACCCAAGAAATTTCTATCCTTTGCCCTCGTCTGTGTGGGTGTGCGCGTGCGTGTGTGTATTACAGAAAAACAGTGACTAATGTCTGCCCTGCCATCTTTTGTAAGATGATCTGCCCCAGAGGCATTCGAGGGAGCACAGCATTTTTCTTTTCTTTGTGTCCAGGCACTTGGAGAAGCTGCGGAGACCCCACATGGACGCTTCGTTTCTGCACGGCAACATGAACTCTGTGACGCCCACAGTCTCATGTGCAGTCAGAGCATCTATCTCCGGGTGCCGCGAGGTCAACTGGCTGTCCATTACCTGACCCGCAAAATCCATGGGAGATGACCCATGAAAGCGCTCAGACAACAGATGCAGAAACTGGTAATACAGCATTACTCACTCTGTGTAAACATGGAAATACTCCGGTGTGGAGGCAACGCTCCAGGCAGATGATGCTGATATAGTCATGGTGACGATATAACGAGCCCTCTCAGGCGTCAATCTTATATTATAAGATCAAAGACATGTTAATGAAATCCCTGATTGATGATGGACCGCATCATTTTGTCCTAACGCACAAATCCCCTTCTTTTTCTGAATAGGGTGTCACTCAAATATTTTCCATTGATATGGACTAGGTGACAAAAGGTGACACTTAATTTACCACCATTAGAGTGGACACAGTGTCTGCTGCATACATAATTAATCCGTGACTGTTCTTCTTTATTAAGGACAACCTTTGTGCTAGTCTATCTTTCAGTACTGTTTGTATTCAACTTCTCATAATAACACAGCAAGGATCCTAATAAGAGCCAGAAAAGCAGGACTTCAGTGGGCTATCTGGAGCCTCACATGTGAGGTGAGGGTTTATTCACTCTTACACACTCCTTGAGCTTTTCCATCAATCCTTTTCCTACCACTTTGCAAATATGTACCACTTTGTGTATGGGTTATCATAAAAAAAAATACATAGAACTTAGAGGTTGTAACATAACAATGTATAAAATGCTCAAATGTTCATGACAACACTGCACAATCACCTTTAATGGTGGTATTCTTCCCACAAATTTACAGCAAAAATAATATTGTAAAAGAAAATGGCAAATCCTTGCTCCATGCATTCCAGTAACAAGCACTTGTCTCGTGACATGAAAAGGTGTTTTTTAGGGGAAATGCAAAGCAGTAGACAAGGGTGAAAATCTGTTGAACTCCACCAGCAAAGTGAGGATCTGTTCACTCTATTTATAACTCAGAATCTTAATGAAACATCCGTCTCGCACCCTTGAGCCCTCCCTGCTTTTCCTCAATGAATTCATTCACTGGCAACAGATTTAGTTGGAGGGATGAAAAATGGTGCATAGACTCCTGTTCAGTTATTAATATTACAGTGAGTGTGAGGATGATGATCAGTGGGTGAAGTCAGAGAAACACTGTTGTTACAAAACTGTTGTCATACATAAGAAATGCAGAGACATTAATTTCATGTTTTGTTGATGTTCACACTATACTTTCAATTTTGCAACAAGATAATCTGCTTTGTTTCAAATTTGCTTAAGTTTGCAGTATATGGAAAGTGAAATGGGGGTTATGGATCGGCAAATAAGGAAGATGATCCATCGGCAAATTATTCTCACTGAGGAAATCCTCATAATTTCTTACAATTGCTTGAGTCTGGGCTACAGTAACTTAGTTTTGTCTGATTAAAATAACTTTTTTCATATGTGTATGGATGACTTAGTGAGCACTTTTGCAGCAAGAATGCTGCAAAAGTTGTTGGCGAGCTTTATGATTGTAACCAGATGTAGAGAAAAGATTTATCTTTATTAAATAAAAACATTAATTTGCATAAGAAAAAAAAAAGAATATTAGGCTGGTTTTAAGTGAGACCATATAATTTTTGTTTCAATCCTGCCCTGTGTTTACACGTCTCCGGTGATCGGAGACTCTGACGATAACACTGCTATTTCAGGCTTTTTAAAATAAATTTGCAAACATTTCTACATTTCTGCTTATTTCTGTCAAGATGGGTTCCTGAGTGTACCATCTTGCTGTATCATCAAAATCAGCATGTTTTGATGATTTAGGCTTTGTTGTCGTTGGTTGCGATAAGATATCTACTGATATTCTCAGATTCCCTAAAATAAATTGTCCTCCTTCAAAACAATAATTTTGTGTCCTTAACCTGAATAACTATCTTCAGTTCCAGTATTTTTCTCAGTCTGATTTAATCAAAGGAAAGCGTTTTTCCGCATATTAGTATTTTGACTTTATTACCAACCTACAAGTGTGTAGCATTAGCTTCAAATGACTGGGCCAAGCATGGTTTGAAGGAGCTAACTGCAGAAGAAGTTATAGTTGAAGTGAGATAAATGTTTCCTCAGAGGTATGTTTTCACACTGTAGTGAAGGTAAACCTTCACCAGTAAAGAAATCTGAGACTAGCATAATCAGTGCATAATTTCCTAATATAAACCAAGCTACTTTGAAGTCAAAATTGTTAGGAGGATTGTGCTGACTCATTCCTGTGCACATAAAAGCAACAGTGTTTGTCAGAATCAAAGCAGAAATTACAACATCTAGCTGAGTGCTGCCACAAATGTGCAATTTGTGGCAGCAAATGTGCAAGATTATATCCCAAATAATTTTTCCCAACTGTTATGAATTACAGATAGACTGGGCTAACTACATATGACTTTTAAATCTCTCTATAAGGTGCCAGTTTGCTAGGTGCCCCACAAAGGTTTTGCCTTACTCTTTCCTTCTCACTGTATTCATGACGATGCAAATTTTCATTTTATGGACTCAAACTGGATCTGGGACGTTTACTTTAGCTGGTTTCACTGCATTATGCATTAATGCCCACGTTTGTGCTACAAACATACCATTTCATCCCCCTCCACCTCCAGAATTAAGATGAGATTAGCTGAATTTATCCCTCAAAATGAAACTCTGCTCTGACTGTCACAGTTATTGAAGCTTAGAGCTTTTTGTGGACAAACTATTCCACAACTTCAGAGGGATTGAAACTTGTAAACTTTTAGCAAAATGTCTTGAAATAGACTGATAAAAAAAACAATTGCAAGTACATTTGTCATATAGAGAAATTAGTACTTTCGCTTCAATGATTTCTGCTTACAAATAGGCATAAACCCAGTTTGATGTTTGGTGATTGATTCTAGCTTTTTTTTTTTTTTTTTTTTTTTTGCCATCGGGAGGGTCAGGGAGGTGATGTGCGCGCTATTGTAGCCCAAAACGTATGCGCACATACATGGCAAACGAACACTGCACGGTTCGGCAGCAGCAGCAGGAGTAGGGACGGCGGAGGCGTCTGTGGTTTGGGGTGCTTCCTGCGTGGTGTGTGTTGGTGAACTACAGGAGTTGTCTCGGCTCTCCAGTCCCAAGTTCGACGGCCTGCTGGGAAGAAGATCTGCTGTAATTGCTTTCTCAATGAAGGCTCACCAGCATCGGCAGCAGCAGCAGCAGCAGCTCCCTGGAGGCTTGGCGGACAGTCTCCATGAATCGGCCGCTCCTCGGCTTTAAACGCCCGCTTTGCTCTTCTCCTGTGATACAAACAGGCTGCCAGTAGAAGGGGACTGTCGGAGCATCATATCACCGTACCGGAGATCAAAGAACGGCTGCGGAGGTTGGTGCCGATCTGTCCCGAGTTCCTGGGAGTTTCGTTATCTTGGAGAAGTTTAACGCGGATTTCAGCATGAGCGAGCTGGAGGATGACTTTGCCAAGATCCTGCTGCTGAAGGAGGAGAGGATACGGGACTTGGAGCGGCGGCTGGCGGACCGAGAGGACGAGATCCATGAGCTGAAGAGGAAACTGCACAAATGCCAGTCCGTCCTGCCGAGCGCGCAACTTATCGGTCCCCGGACCCGCAGGGCGCAGGGCATCTCCGCGGAGCCCCAGACGCACCAGGACCTGTCCAGGCAGACGTTTCGGAAATATCCAAAATCTGACTGGTAAGAGACACACTGCTCTGCGTCACATGTGCTTCATGCGTGTTACATCTTTTATATTTGAGTTTTTTCTTTTCAATCCCCACTCATTGGCAAAGTCTAGTATTTTCCATTAAAGGTTTAAATCAATATAAAAGCTTTTAACAGTGGTTCAGTGTGAAAATTGATCAAACCTGTTTACACACAAGTCAGTTTGGAGTTCAGATCCCACCTCAAATCATAATAATAGTAATAAAAATAATAATAAAACTTTTCTAACCCTTATTTATGAAAAATTGGAGCTTTGGAGCTTTGTCATGAATGGACGAGCACTTTCATTCTTAGGGTGAATGACGCAGCTTCTGAAAGAGCTTCCTAATTGATCAGACCCATCACTCGGATCCCAAAGGACACAGACTGGAGGAAGTGCTGTGCATTATTGGCTTTTAGTAGCTGAACGCTGAGGACCCAAAGTGCATGTCTGAGGATATTTAATACTCCATTAGAAAGCGCTTTGTTTGACCATATGCTTACTTCATCACCTTCAGGCGCTCGTTTTAGGCTCACATGGTCTTATTTTGAGGGGTTTCGTGAGCCTGAGGTCATCACCGTTTTTGCAGCTTGCATCACCTTCATTCACCCTGTCCCTCAGCTGTAATCACAGAAAGAAAAGTTCGGCAGACTTTGTCTTTTAAATCAATCAATATCACAACTGATTTGTCGTTTTGAGGTCTGTCTCACACATGCTGCTCACTCAGAAGAAGCATGGCTTTCTTGACACCGTGCCACAGACATTGAGGTTAATTTGATTGAAGCGGCTAGACAACTTCCAAACTTGATTTGCATCAATAAAGAGGATGCAGGGAAACTCCACATTGTGCTCATTAGGAGATAGGATGCTCATTAAAATCAATCAATCTATCAATCAATCTGTCTGTCTGTGTGTCTGTCTGTCTGTCTGTCTGTAACCATCTCTGTTGGGACTCTTTCTTTAGCCTGAGCTGATGAGTCACAGGCAATGCTCAGATGACTTTCCAGCGAACAAACAGGTTAATTGTGTGTAATGAACATCCTGCATGTATGCAAAGACAATCACTCCTGCTGCGTCTGTAAGGGGTCAGAGACGGTGTGTGACCTCCTCCCTCGTTCTCCCCCATTAGGAGTCAGGACGTGGCACCGTGGAGCCGGCGGACCGCCCCTGCATGCTTTCTCGGGTTTCAGCAGCATGGAGATGCGGATCCTATTTCTATTGATCTGTATAGGAAAAGGGCTGAGCTGGGTGGCTGGAGAGGTGAAATTTAAAGCGCAGAGGAGCTTTGAAGGACAGTAGGAGGGCCTTCTGATGTAGGATTGGATGCAGGGATGCTAAATGGGGCTTAGAGGGCCTGAAGGCAGCTGCACGCTTCCTGACATAGCAAGTCAACTTTGCTGCTTCTGAAGCTTTGTGCCTACTTCAACTGACTGGGATGAAAATGGATTTGAAGTAACATAAAGGCAAGGGACTGTTGGATTAATTAAAACACTGAGCTGTTCTATGTTCTATTTGTGGACACGTACAAAGAAGCTAAGCTTTGGGAGAAGTATACATGCAGCCTAACGATTTAACAACACAGGCAGGTGCGCAGCTAGTTGAACAGATGTTCCTCACAGATGCTCCTACAAAAGGCTTTCATTTAAACTCTGATGTCTGGCAACAGCGTTGGAACACTTTATAGTTTGATATCGATGTCCTTTTTTAAGAATTACGCATTTCTTTTAAGGAATTCCCTTCTTTTGAACAATGTCTCATGTTTTAGTGCAGCTGCTAGATGTCCTGAGTCAACACTTCACAAGCAGCATATGCCAACATCTCTCACTATGCACAGATGGCTCAATCATATTCTTAATCATTTTTATTTTATTGTTTTGTAGTTAATACAATCTTAATTTAAATGATTTATACGAATGTGTTTTACCACCAGGTTACAGATGCAACATTTTTCTTGCTTTCCCTGATTGATACAGTTTCCCCATTAATACCAGAGGAAGTCAATATTTTGGAAGCCTATTCTAAAATGCTGTGATTGAATATGGCTGGCATTGTGTCCATAGTTGTTTCTTTTACGCTGTAATACCAGGTTAGAGTTATATCTCTTTCTTGTTTTCACGTTTCCCCTGATTATAACAGGATGGCAACTTTTTCCTACAAATACTAAATGAAGTCCACATTCAGAATTATTGTGGCATTCATAATCATTTATTTTTTTATTTAAAAGTCAGTTTTAATTTTATTTTTAATTATTTAATTTAATCTAAAGTTTGTATTATTTCATTTTATTTTCCGCCAAAAGACTGAAATCCTTTCCTTTGTCACTTGTTTAAACCACCACAAGAGGGCAGCGGCGACCTTTTTTTTTTTTCCTGCTTTCTGTCTCCGTTCTGAATTGTTTACATGCAATATGTCAGGAAAAATATGCCTTACTCACACAGGCGTATCCCACTCAGCCAGGGAAATCTCCTTTCCCCTCAGCCTCAGTTTCCTCAGGTCCACACCTGTCAGCTCTCACCTCCCAGCGGTAATTGCTGTTTTTACCCCGAGTAAACCCTCCACCCCCATTCTATCAGATTGTCCTTGGCAGTTTATTCTCTCTCCGTATTTGTCCAGCTCACACGGGGCCGAAATCTTTTTGCAGAGGTCCAGATGACTCATTGGGAACATGTGGACAGAGACACCAGCAGCGTTCAGAGTGCATGCACCACATTAGATTAGATGAGGTGTGCGGAGGATGCTCCTTTCCTCTTGCTCGCAGCACCTTTTACTTGCTCCAGTTGTCACAAAACAATATTTGCAGGGTGGCTACCTGAAGCATCAGTTAACAAAAAACAAGAAAACATTATTTGCATGCTTTAATATTCATCACTTGTGTAGTTGAGTTGAGATATTCAGCTGCTACAGATGTTCAGACATATTCAAGCAAACAAACATAACAGGCAGAAGCATATGCTCATTTCTGCACAGTGGCTCATTAAGTTTTCCATCACCTCCAGCTTCCATTAAGACTCTCTATTTGTAACTCGGCGGCCTCGGGGCAAGTTGCCGAGGTATGATGACCGAATTGTGGCTTTTTCCACTGACTTCATTATTCATGTGAGACAAAGCGTCGCTCTCTCTGGTGTATCAAACTGCACCGTGCCACAGATTCCTGTAGGCGCCCTTCTCGCCATGCGCTCTCTCCGGGTCGCAGCTTGACGCACTCGGGGAGGACGGTCCTCAAATGTCACATCGCCGAGGGAGGGAGAAGGAGAGAGAAAGGGAGAGAGACAGAGGTGGAAACTTATTTGCGCAATTGCGATTTAGAAATTTTATGGCAAAAGAGGGAAAGCCCCAACTACGCCGGTAACCTTTACATGCTCAGCATCTGCCTGGAACCGAGGAATCCTCCCCCCTCTCAGTGGAGACAGGAGTTGCATCCTCCCAGTCCGTTCATGCCGGACAAAGTTTGCGCGCCGCTTGGCAGAGGAGAGAGGACAAAGACTCGGCTGAACACCGTTTGTATAAACTTGTAGGAAAGTCGCACTGAAATGGGCACACTGCGCGACCTCCAGTACGCGCTCCAGGAGAAGATCGAGGAGCTGCGCCAGAGGGACGCGCTCATCGACGAGCTGGAGCTGGAGCTCGACCAGAAGGACGAGCTCATACAGAGATTGCAGAACGAATTGGACAAATACCGCTCCATCATCAAGCCGGCGACCCAGCAGGTCCACAAGCAGACCGACCTGCAGGAGCAGCAGCGGACCAAGAGGCAGGCGATCTCGGCCGAACCCACCGCCTTCGACATCCAGGATCTCAGCCATGTCACCCTACCTTTCTACGCCAAAAGCCCACAGTAGGTGTCCAGAATCGGCTTATGCTCATGATAATAATCATGCTAGAATTTCGCGCTCTGTTTGTGTGCTTTATCGTTTTATTTCGCCCCCCACCTGTGGGATTCTTGTGCGTAATGTTGCGTGAGGCGTAGCAGGTGCTTCACCTGTAGCGCACAGAAGAACGAGCATGCTTAGAGGGGGATGTAAACTCATCGCACTCATGCACAAATACATTATATTTGTAACTACTTTACCCAGAAATAGGAAAGTTGAAAGAAAAACGAGAATTCTTTCTTTTCTTTTTTTTTTTTGAGCAAAACGACCAAATTTTCCATATTAAAACCATACGCAGGAAAATGAATTGCCCACAATAGATGATGGCAGCAGCTCTGCTTAATGTACCGCCGTCTGTTTTATACAAATTCTGACTATGTGACAGGCAGTTTAATAGTATCCCTGTTCGTGTTTACTCTAGAGGTCTCATTCTTCTCAAACTCTGAAGCAAACAGTGTCCCCTGCTCCACTCCAAGAAGAGATCTGAATATTCCAGCTGTGGGTGTGTGGGGGTGTGTGTGTGTGTGTGTGGTTTCAGCCAATGTTGAGCTCTGCACTTCCTGGTGGAAGGTGGACAGGAAGAGTCCCCTTCACTCTTCAAGCACACGGCATTTAAATAACTTTTTAAATTTGCGATTTCAATGTGAAAGTGCGGGAAAGGGGGAAAATGAGTCACCTTTTGGAATGAGACCATGTGTCAGATTCAGATATGCCTGGAAACAAACCTGTAAGGATATAATCAAAGCAGATTCAAAAATGAAAGGTGTTATTTGTTTGAACACCAAAAATGCTATTAGTCTTTGTCACGCCTGTCAGCTCTGCGCTGGAGAGCCAGACTCTTTTCTCTTTGAATTTCTATTTTTATATCCGTATGATTCTGGTTCAGTACGGCAGAAGCAGAAAACACATAAGTGACCACTTCATTATGATAATTATTCATCACCCTGAGCCTTTTATTGTATGAGTGCACGTGTGTATCCATCTGTAAAAATTTACTGAGACGTTTAGTGAGACAATGACTTTGTGCTCGGTTAATGACCAGAACCTGGAGGATTGTGCAGCACGTTGATGGTTTTCTGACTCCTGCACTCAACTCTTCACTACAGTGCCAGTTTATCATCTAAACAATGCGGCTCAATGCCCTGGGTGCCATGTTGCTTGGGGTGAGCAGCACAAGAACAAGGACCAAAAAAGAACATTATATCTGTTATGCATTAAACAACTTTAATTTTTTTTAAAATTTCTTATTGAAACATTTATTCAGTATTTTATACAGTGTAAGCAAAGGAAGAAAAAAAATGAGAGTATGGTATATCTATTGAAAATTGTAACTAGTCAGGAAATTCTGATTCAGAGCAAAATTAAAATTCAAAATATAAAATACATGTTTGTTTAATCTGATGTCTGTATGCAGAGTCAGAACAAAATTAATAATAATAAAAAAAAAGATATTAAAATGTGCAGTGCTTGTTTCTTATAATAATGTGCTGAAGAAAAACAAACCTGTAAGAACTGGTTATTTTTAGGAATTTCAAGTTTATTTAGAGACATACTGTTAAGGCTTTACCTGGCTAATTATGTGGGTTTCTTTAGTGTGACTCCAGTTTTGACTGGTTTGGGTATCTTTTTATCCACATGAAAAATACTGCAGGTCCATTGATCAAGATGATACTTTGAATCTGACAGAAAACGAAGGAATTACAAGACTTCCCTCCTTCATGCATCAAAGGATACATTCCTCAAGTTTAAGAGATTTTTGTGAAATCTAAAACAAAACGTGTATCAAGGCATTTGTTGTTGACTGATTTGTTTGTAGATTACATAAGGTGGGAGCTCTTAGTTTTGACACATTTGATGTGTAGTTAAAATAAATTCAATTTTTTTTAGTCTTTGACTTGCCACTCACCTGTCAGAATGGATGCAGGGAAAACAGGCCGACCGCGATCTTGGTCAGTTTACATGATTATTTTAATAAAATGAAGATAAGAGTTCAGTCAGTCAAAGTGACTGTTTTTGACATTCATGCTGCTGTTGTTTTGCATACGAATTGGCTGTTCTCTTGCTTATGCTTAAAGATCGCTCTTTTACATATTTTTTTTTAAAGTATAGTTGTAATTTCTTTTGTACAATTTCCTGTCTTTGTGATCATGTCTCTCTTTAAAAAGACAATGTAATCTCCTCAGGAAAGTATCAACATTGCATTTAAATTTTTCTAAGGACTGTTTGCTTGAGAAACTCACTATGTGATCACATCGTCCCAGATTAATTTAGTTTCATTTTTCTGTGTAAGTGACTTTGCTATCATTGATTTTAAAAGTACCAAGCTGACAAAATGATAAGCAATTCAAGTGCACCTCTCAAGCAAAAGCAGCGTTTTCATCATGTTTTTGCTGTTTTAGTAGTCCAGTGATATTGCCTGTTGCATTTGGCTAAATGTTTGTGTTTTCCTTCCACTTTTTACCCACTTCATCTTCTTTATGAGGCCCGTGGAGCATTCTTTACACATACGTTATCCATATATCGCTTTTTGCCTGTCTCATTTCTGTCAACCTCTCACGCTCATTTTCCTTTTTTTTTTCTTTTTAAAGAGCATATTTTCTCCTTTTAAGGAAGACTGAACTTGCTCAGCCCAAACTTTACTGGTAGATGAAAGCAAATATGTCATTCTCACAAAGACGAGGGAGGCAGATGTTTTTATAGGGTCTGCTTGGAAGAGGTTTGCTTAACAATGGCTGCAATCAGGACCGCCAGGCTGGAGGTCTCACGGGTGGAAATATAACAGAAACAGGGTCAGCAAAACTCGTTTCCAGACCACTGGAGGTCAATTTAGAAAAAAATGAAAAAGAAAGAAAAGGCGTACAGCTGGATCAGGGTAATTCAGTTCAGTTCATCAAGAGTCTACAACAGCATGAAATTAAAACTATTTTAAGCAGCACCATCTTGGCTTGTGTTATCAGAGCCAAAAAAGCTGTTTTTAAAAAAAAAAAAAATTTTTTTATTAAGGTTTACTCCCGAAAAATTTAATAGGAAGTTTCAAGATTAAATCCAAGCAATCTTCCATGTCTGCCAAGAAAGACAAAGGTTTTAACAAAGATTGAAGAGTGGGAATATAAAACAGCTGCAACACATCAGTTCTTTCTTATTAAATTTCCTGCAGCTGCATGATCAGACTTTCAAGGGCAGACTTAATGAGTCTTTTGGGGTCATCCAGGTACAGTAGTAGTAGTAGTTGCAGTCCTCTACTGTGCTGTAAAAAAGTATTTGCCCCCTTTCAGATTTCTTCTTTTTTGCTTTTTGACATGCTTTAAAGTTTCAGCTCATGATACAAATGTAATACTTTCAGGTACACTAAAGAAACAGTTTTTAGAGTCTGAAGGGCGCGTACAATTTAGGATGAATTCTGAAACTAATAATGCCTTTTGGGAGCTCAACTATAAAATAAAAATACATTTCATTCTCAGGAAAAAAAACTGTCTAGTAGATGAATGTAACCAAAGAAGAAATGTAAATCAGTTTAGAAGAATATACAGACTTCAAATAAATGGAAATATGTTGCATGAATGTTTGACACTTGCATTTTGAGGTACAAAAGGAAGTTGCTCTTGAGATACTTTGTTGTTTTGACAGTCAATTCATGAAGACTTTAGTCTTGCTGACTGACAACACTTTTAAACCATTTATGTGGCAGCAGTTTGGGTACTTGATTGATGAAAGATTTGCAAAAATTGACAAAAAACTCTAACATTAAATTTTTTTTTCTCTCTTTTTGGGATGACATTCTGTTTTGCAATTAAATAAAAAATTTTGATTGCTCTACATTTTTCAATGGCATATTGCATTTTTGCATGTGGATGTATTTTAAGGCTATTTAAGAAAATGTACTGATCATCACTGTTGAAATGTTGCTTCTTGGCTTGATAGGAAAAAGTTGGAGGATTTTGACACTTAAATTCTCAGAATGGACAAGCAGGTTCTTTTTACCTTAAATGTTCAACATGACGAGAAGTGCCTATAAAACACAAGATCATAAACACATGAATGTGCAGAGGAGTTTGTTTTAAAAACACAGACTCTGAGCTCAGGACAGGACTGGGAATAAATCTGGGCATTGCTGATATGGTAGCTTGACGTTCTGTTTGTGTAACTGCAGGGTTTCTGCCGATGGCTGGTATTTCGGCGAGAGCTGCTTTATAAATGTCTTCCAGGTTGGTTGCCCTTTTAGCTACATAGTGATCCATGATCAGCCTAAACAATGCACACAGAAAGGCCAAAAAGCTAAAAAAAACCCCAAGATGTGGTCCACATTCTTTAATAATTCATACACACTCTGGATAGGTGGCGTTTATCTAGGTTATTAGGTTAGAAAGGCCTCTTGTCTCTGTAGAAGTGGTCTCATCTTTGGATTAACACAGATGCTAATTATTAACCTCATTCATTTAGCCCACATGCTGTCAGAAGCAACCGTGCGTTGCTTGGCTGAGAGGCTCAGACGCTGGTGATGACATACTTCAATGAATGAGCGATCCCCGCTCAACCCGTCATCTCTCCCATCTCTCTTCACCTCTTTCAATCGGAGAGTGTCAGACCGGCGTTTCCTTTGAGGTCTTGTGTTTCACTGCACCTGGCCTGCATTCACCTGCTGTCAGTGCGGACATTCTTTATAAAGAAGTATCTCCCCTCGGCAAGATAAGCGCCGTTTAATGTGTACTCTCGGATTTCAGTGATAATTTTCTCTTTCATTACGTGGCTGCCATATATTTATAACTTTTCCGACAAAACGTTTCACGCAGCTGCATGTTAGTTCTATGGTTAATTTTCTTCCATTTTTTGTGAATCGGTTGGAAAAAGCTGGTAGAGAAGACTAATTCTTCCTCTGCAGCCTGAAGGCTAATTTGACTTTCAGCCATGCATCCTGAATATCCATAACTCTTCTACCTTGAGGTTTGGATTTAGCCATTTATTATCTTGTATTTGAAAGGGGTTATAGTAAGTTTTACCTTGATGTCTAATGAGGATTTGCTTTTAAAAAGCAGCTCTGCTGTTTGATTTAGACAGTCATTACCTAATGAAAGAAAGCTACATGTTGAGCAGGTCAGTGTCCTTGAGAATATATTAATTACTAATTACGCAAAGATTTTTTTGCACTAAATTGTGCTAATTGGACCATTTTATTGATGGTCATGTGAATCTGGTACAGCGCCTTGCAAAAGTATTCACAAGCCTTTGACTTTTTTCTGTTTTGTTACGTTGCTACTGCAAAATTTCAATTCATTTCCATGGGATTGTGTATGATCGCCAAAATATTGTATGTAATTGTAATTGAAAGTAAAGGAGACACGATTTCCATCATGCTTAGCCATCTAAAATCTAAACAGGGTGAATGCATACACGTTCAACACTAAATGAAAACCAATTACCTTAAAACTTTTTGATCAGATTAGACCAACATTAAACTCATTCGTGAACATGGAGAACACTATGCATACTGAACAGCACTCCATATTATCCTAAACAGACCATTTCCGGGGTGACGCATGCTTCGTGGATGATTTTGTTTTGGTCTGTTTGATAAAATCCTGGTATGTGTGAGAAAGCTAAAACCCGATTAATGTTTAAGCCACCTCTCAAATGTTTTTTTTTCTTTTCTAACTTTGTTTTGCTTTGCTTCCAGGTCCAAGGATCTGATCAAAGAAGCCATCTTGGACAATGACTTCATGAAGAACCTGGAGCTGTCTCAGATCCAGGAGATCGTGGACTGCATGTACCCTGTGGAGTATGGGAAGGACAGCTGCATCATTAAGGAAGGCGACGTGGGATCGCTGGTGTATGTCATGGAAGGTAAAATGACACTTCTGCAGAAGTAAATCGAGCATCTTGAGGCCCTAATTGGCTTAAGGAAAAAAAGAAATCCCCCAAAAAACAAGGATGTAAGAAGCAGAGCGAGTCTTAAGATTGTGTAGAGGTGTTGAAGAACTCTTTAAAAAAAACAAAAAAACAACTCTTTTCTCTTTATGTTTCTGCTTGACAAACATACAATAAAATATTCAAGGGTTGTGACACATCATAATTCACCTATGATTTTTCTGTTTTTATTTTGTATGATGTGCACCCAATGACTCGTTCATTTCCAACATCATTTTGAAGTCTGCTTTATTTTTAAAAAAGTGCACCATAAGCCTACGTTATGTGGCAAAAAGAGCACAATGTCTATTTTGACTCTGGAAGGGCAGCTTCACCCCATGGTTTCTGACTAGAGGAGCTTCAGTTAAACGCTCATTGAGTCTTTGTCCCTGACAATAGATTCGACCTCAATGAAAAGTATCTCAGTCATTGACTGGAAGTTGTGATTGATCATTATTGGGAAGAGAACTCATCACTAAAGTTCCTGTTGCTCGTTTAGCCAAAACTATTTACAAATTCACCCCTAACACTTTCAAATATGAATAATATTTGTGAAATATACTTTCTCTAAGCTTTCCCATTGCATAAAATATATGCCATAAATAGCAATTCATATTTAAAAGATCTAACTAAACTCAACTTTGAATATCTGTAGTCAGTTAGGAGATGTGTTCTGCGTCTCATATATGTACATATGTTGGGTGTAAAATCTGCAAAACAACCACAGGATAACAGCAAAAGACTTTGTGAAAGCGCTCACAAAAATTTATAAGAAAGCATGAACATCCAGATTAGAATGAGTCCTGGGCTAACATGGGTGCAAAGGCTGAAGGGCTACTCAGAGAGGCAATTTTTCCAACAGCAATATAAAAAAACCAGACTTTTACAGGTTGTGAATGCCCTCAGGCGGAAAGAGTTTAATTCTCAGAGACATGTCCTGTGGTCTGGTATCCCGAGAAGCCTGACAACATCATCCCAGCTGACAGAAATGTCAGGCTTTAGACAAGCATTTTCACTTTTATGCATTTCTACTTGGTTGGTTTTCCTTTTGCATAAATCTGGGATGTAATGGAAGCCCAGGTTGCTTCGACAGCGGCCTTCAGGTCATCTGCCTTATTGGGTCCAGTGTCCTTTATCTTCCACCTGACAATATCATTTATCCAGTCAGCAGTCTTCCTCATGACTGAGACACAAGTGAGATGCCTTTCCAAGTATTTTGGGTTAATTTGCTGGTTTACAATATTTCACTTTATTACAATACTTAAATTTTCATTATCTGTAAGTCACAGTCATCAAAATTATATATAAACAAGCTTGAAATATTTCCCTTTGTGCATAATGTTCACTTTCTGTAATGATTGACAAAAAATATTTAATTTCACAATGCAATATAATTTTTTTAGATAATAAAAAAATATCTAATATTAAAGTGATTTTTTAGCTTCAAACATTACTGCTACTAGGAAACATTATGGATTGTGAAAAACAAAGTTCTTGCAGTGACTCTTTTACAGCTACCATACTGCACTGCACTTGAGAAAAGATTAGTGTTCTTATGGCTTGTGTCTAGAAGTAGTTTCCCACTGTGTTTGTTTCTGTTCTGTTCCTACACTTCCGTCTAGAGGACAGAACAGATGGTGGCTTTGATGGACGCGGTCCGTAATGATTTTATAATATTTGTACGTTCATCAACAGGTTGCATTTTCATCCGGAGGGGGCAGAGGACAGCCTGTAGTCTTTTCAGCTGATCTGATCACTTTCTGTAATCTCTTCTCGTCAGACACTGTACCTACAGTGTGCCACACATTAATTGCGTGTATTAGTACAGTTTCAATTGTTGAACAGTTGAAGGTCATCTGCTTATTCCTCCTTTGGACCCCCAATCGGTGAAGGTGCTGCTGAGCTTTCCTCTCCACTGATGTATTTCTAGACTACAAAATCCTATTGTATTCTAAAACATTGACTGATTATGTGTAGGAAATTGAGAGTCTTAGCAGTTTCTCTTCACTGCTGCCACTGTTCACACAGCCACTGCACTTCTTGCCAATAAGCTGTTCTAATGAAAGCATTTCAGGGAAGAGTGAGTGTTACTGCACCAGAGTAACAAATGCTGGTCAGAAGTTACAACTGTTACCTGAATGCTGCCAGAAATCTAGTGAACACCAGCCATTCTCCGCGCCTTAAATATGTGCAGAACATGTTTTCCTGTGTTGATTGATCAAGTGTCATAGTTCAGGTGTCACTGCATACTTGAACAGTCCACATCCACTTCAGAATCAGCTTACTATTCATAAAGGTCTTAGGTCATCACGCAGAGATTTGGATTTATTTGTCTGCTTTCCTGAAAAATCTATGAACATACATTTTTCAAGGTTTTGCCTTCAAGGTCATTCAAATCTTTTTCTTTTTGGAAAAATTATTTTATTATTATATTCTAACTGTGCTATGCATCTTGTGCTTGTTGCTGCTGTTTATAAATTCCAAATCAGTACGCTTTGGAAAGCTTTTAAATACACCCAAACCTCTACAAGCCAGTTAAAACCTGCAAGTGAAAACTTAATTGTTCATGGGCGATCGAGTGTGGTCTTTTTTTATTTTTTTCTCTCTCTGGCATCTTGGAACAAAACCGAATTACATACTTTGATGTGCTGAAAGCGATGTTTCACCTTTTGATTTGCTTTCCTGGAAGTCAAATTGCTCACTTAAGAAGACATAAAGTAAAGAAATTAGCCCATATAGTACCACTCAAATGTAATACTAATAAAAACACAGCAATACAGAATGTATTAAGGGACTTTCCGTTACTTAAAGACAAGCTCAACATGTGATCAAGCACAGAGACACTCAGATAAACCAAAGGAATTGGTTTATCTTGTTGGTTGGTGTAGAGGCAAGCGGCATTTAAAGGTTGATATTTTATTTAGGAGAATCAGTCATGACAATTGATTGTTTCGTCTGTTGTTGGCCACCTGTTTCTTCGTTGTTTGATTGAGACAAAAATAGGTAAAAATAGTCTTGTTGGAAAGCAATGAGAAGCCAGGCAGGTGGAAACTGTTTGTATGCAGACAGCTGCTAGTTAAGCATATAATGTCATGCTAAATCTATTAACACCCCATTGAACCTTGTCACATTTTCAAATACTAACGCAAATACATAAAGATGAAGTGAAATAGTACTCATGTTCATTTTTTTTATTATTACAACAAAAACAAAAAAATCTGAAAAGTGTGACCTATTCCCTTCAAACGTCACCTAATTAATGAATAAATTGCACCTTGTCTGGAGGTCGATGGCAACTGCAGTTGATAGCTACAACTGAGGTGCGGGAATCTGTTGACAGCTAAGAACTTTGTACTGTATATAGCTATATTTTCAATGCGGTGTACACACATGTTGATGTGAACCGTGATATCCCTCTCAAAACAAGTAATACTCAGACGGAAACTTTAAAACGCATTTTAGGGTCACTTTGTAGGATCATGGTTAAAGTTAGATTATTTGCTGAAAATGCGTCGTGTACTTCTGCTCACATTTTAGTCTTGTTTCCTGTACCTCTGGGAAACCGTACCCTATCAGCTGACCCCAGAGAGAAGTCAAATATGCAAACAGCTTATGCAAATCCGATGCAAAACCCTTCTGTGAATTGAACACCTGCGACTCAATATGGAATATCGGCAAATGGAAAAGAGCTGGGCGCTATAAAAAAAAAAAATAAGAGATGGACTTTTTTTTTCTTTTTATATATTTGGGCTTTCTCTCTAAAAGCCATAAGAAGCAACATCATCGTTAATTACACCTGGGGAAATGTGAGTGAAGTCATCAAAAAGAAATGCTTTGCAAATATAGCCCAAGCATCAATATCAACCCTTTGGATCTGTAGTCAGAGTATTTCAATCTCCCCCCACGATGAAGGAGATGACTGTGGCAGAGGTGACTTGTTATGGTAGGTCACCAATGAACAAGTGTCACACTGGCATGATGAATTGGTTCCTATCGAGCGCAACAGAAAGAGAGAAAAGAATGATTCAAATCTGCAAGGAAAATAATAGTAGAGGGGCTTTGTGGTTTCATCCTGGACAGAGATAGAATACTGAACTGTAACGAAGCTGGTAGCCGGGCTTCAAATTCAGCTGTGGTCATTTTCCACTTTATGTTAATTGTTTGGTTAATTGTTTTTCATTTCATAATCCCCAAGGGTGGATCGAGAATATTTATCTTCAACAAACACTGCCATCTCTCTTCGACCGCCGTGAAGCTTTTTTTGATTCTCTCTCTGTCAGGCTTCTTTTTCTCCGTTTTTCCCATGCGCTCTGTTTGCAGTCTTCGCTGTAGCCGTCCCCAGGCTTGCTTTGCATTAAACAAATCCAAAAAGGCATTCACAGCCCACTGGTCGACTTTGTATCAAGGTCTTCAGAGTGTCTTTTAAATACATGCTGGCAGGATGTCTGCCTGTCAAACACGCAGCTGCGTCACCTGAACACTGTACATCATTTTCCTCGCAAATGAAATGAGCAGCGCCGAGGCAGTTGTGTCATTTATTGGCCTGATAGCCAATAATGTCTGTTTATGGAGCTGATGGCTCATTATCTGTCACAGAACATCTACGACGTGGCTAAATTTAGACAACAGAGGTACAATAATACTGCTAACATTAGCGGTAAATAAGTGATTTTTCTATCTTTGTGATCATCTGAATCCAAATCCAATCTAAGTTTATGGGAGTACAAGTGCTTTACACACTTTTTGGAACCCTGGGTAAAGATGTGTAAAAATAGGCCATTTTATTGCCAAAACAATCACGGGAAGACAGTCGTTCAAATGACACCTTCTTCAAGGAAGGTCAGTCACAAAAGATTAATAAAGAACCTGACAGTTCACAGAGTGGGATTTTCAAGCAAGTTAATGGAAAATTTAGTGGAAACAAAACATGTGGGACAAAAGACCATAGGAGTGTCAACAACCCCTCATAAGAGTATACCATAACTAAAATAAATTAATCTTTCATTACATTAGTTTATTCTCACAGGGAGAATCCAACCTTTAGTTTATTTTCATTTAGTAATACAATTTCCTACGGAAAAAAAAGAAAATCTTTTACAAAATCACTTGGTGCCAATTATTAAGAACACTTATTTTTAATTAAACACATTGAACTGAACCATTTCTGTAATTTATACTGTACTTTTAAAACTCATCCTTGACTTCCTGTTTTGACCAGATTGACCAGATACATGAAGTTCAGACAAAACAGTGAAAGAATATCAGTATTCGTTTGTCGCTATGCTAAAGCCGCCTGCTAACCACCAGTTGCTGAAATAAAACTCAGCTGTATTTTGCCTGCATCCGTTGGGCCGTTACCAGCATCTGTCCTTTTTAAAATACTGATTACATCTGAGACAAAGGCTCACATTTCCATAGCGAGGATATTGGTTTTTGATTGGCAATGTCATCCCCAAAGACACATCCAGGTGGCTAATGATGATGATAATGATCAGCATAATCACATCTAATTACTAACAAGTATTTTATGCACAGTAAACCCCCACAATTTTCTTCAATGCAATTATGCAACTTAATCCAATGAAAGTGTGTTTTCTAAAACAAACCCGTGTACTGCAGAAACACGATGGATTAGGGGCAACAGTTCTCAAGTATACTCTGTTGTTGTTTGTCTTCTGCAGCTAATAACTTCAAAAATGTTATTCCTTTAGTGAATAGAATGGGAAGCATGTGGAACATAAACAAAATAATGTGTTTTTGACTTGCAAATATTGCTTATTTAAATTAAATAACAGATTTCTTGCATCTCAGGTAAAGATAACTTATTTTAGAAAAGCTGGCGAAACCTACTCTGATTCTAAAATAACATTTTTACACTTATTTGTCATTTATAAGTGTAAAAACGTCTGGCCAATCATTTCTGTTTAATCGGTCAGAATTTTTTGGATACTTGTTTTGTTAAAAGACCCAAAAATACCCATTTTGCATTATCGTTCAGATGCTATGTGATTTATTTTAAATCTTAATTTGTTTGTAGGGCTTTTGGCCCACAACGCAGATTCTCTCCAATGCTTAATAGTGCTAATAAAGTGTTTTGCCTCATTCTAGACCCACCTGAAGTGTTTGTTGTTGAAAATTGAATTGTCATTTGATCAAAGCACATAGTTCCACATAAAAGCCTCAGCTGCATTTAGCACACTGCATATATTTATACCTAATGGCTGTCATGGAGACTTAGTGACTCTAAGATGCCTCTCTTTGCTGATGTTCTGAGCGTTGTAGATATTGTTTACCTCCCTTATCGTCCTCCTCACTTCAGACTCTTTGATTATTGTGCTTACTTATATGGACAGGCTAATGTATGAAGTTATTTCTTTGCAGCTATTTCCTGAGTGTTTTGAGGATCATCACACATCCACCTTACTTGAATTGCTTGTCCTCGTTTCCATTTTGAAGACTGGCTAAGTTAAGTGGGCCTCTCTGTGAATTGAGAGAAGTTCAAAGATTACAAATGTAAAGTTCCTAAGCACTCATATTAGCTCAGAAAATAGTAAAAATTAAACAATGCTTCAGTTACATTTACTATATATGAATTGTTAGATGTGCATAGGGAATTATTGTTTAAGGCAATATTAAAACGATTTTGTTCAAGATTTCTATTTAATTGGCTTTCTTTATCTCTAATTTGATTCTTTTGAACTTTCACTGCTACTATTGTTATGTTTATGTCCTTTTTATCTAGGAAATTGTAACGTAATTTAATTGATTTTATAATTTAATCATAGTTCAAAGCAGTAAAGTGAATAAAGTTTCTGTAAATGTATTTTTAAAGATTTTTTTTCTTATTGGAAGCTGTAGACTGACAGCAGGGAGGAGAGAAGAAGCAGTGAAATGTAAACGAAGAGGCTTTTCAAAAAAAAAAAAAAAATCAACTCCAAAGCTGAAGTGTTCACGGTACATTGGTAGCTTCTTTGACAGCCTGCTATATTCAGACCAACTGCAGACCAATTCACTCAGGTGGAGGTGTTCTGGGAATTCAGTTCTACACTCAGGATTTGACAAGTTCTTGACACAAATTAGATTGAAATCCAATTATTTTATTGACCCGCTGCTTGGAAAGACATATACAGTGTCGTCACAGAGGTCCAAGGGAGGCTTAAGTGGTATTTTCAATGCTTCAATGTGACAGAGTCGAATGTCAATGTGCTGTTTTAAGGCTTAAGCTGTACGTCTTCTCCCTCACTGCTTCAGAGATAAACCACAGAATAACAACAAACTGCAGTGTTTACCAACAGTGGCACCCTGCGTCTTTGACTCAGTGAAAGCATGACATCAATTCTTTAGTTTCTACACATCACTTATTAAAAATCTGCAACTGCGTGGATTGAAAGCACTTGTTCTTTCTATTATTTAATAAACATCAATATTTAATTTACACCTCCCTCCTGGAGTAAAAATAGTTTAAAACCTTAAAGGAATTTCATTCTTTCACAGAAGCACAAAATCAAAATCAAAAAAAAAAAAGATGTAAAATATACATGTATGTACTTTAATGACCGGAATAAAATTTAATAAATCGTCGTAATAGAAGGAAATAAAATCCAGTACATGAAACTCTTTTAAATCAATAAAACTCAATATAGTAATTCAAGAAAACTGCAGATATATTTACCTCAATCTAAGCTTAAATTTAGAGTAATTTATCTTACTTGTTGCAACTCAACTAAAAACCCAAGTTGAAAAGGTTTTTTTTCATCATAAGAGCTGAAACATAAATGTTTGGAAGGTGATAAAGTCCACTGGGACTTTAACTGGAACCTTGCTCAAATAAACCTTTAAATTATTCCAGGTGGGTCCTGGGATGAAACATATCATCATGTGTAAAAGCAGCTGTTTGTATAATGATGTCGGACTGTTTCTATTCCATTTCCAGGATATTTTAAACGTGAATCTGGGCACTCAGCACAAACAAAAAAATCCCTGAAGTTCTCTGTTATTTTATATTTTGTAGTGAGATTCTGGCTTATTAAAAATATATATTTTAATATTTTTTTTACACAACTTTACCAGGGGTGCCAATAATTGTGGGGTGTGCTTCAGACCGTGATAATCTCCTCCAGCTTCTACAAGCACCTTATCGCCTTCCTACCACCATGTCCTCTAATTCACTAGCAGCATTTTGAAAACTCGACGTGGAATCAGCTTTCTGTGTCTGCTATATATACATATTTTATCTCATAATTCCTTAATCTAACAAGCACCTGGAGGTAATACAATTATCATCTTAGTGGAGGACGGATGAGTCCAATAGCATGTGTAAATTGACCAGTTTCCCAAGAAAATTTATGAGAGACAGCATTATTGTTTCTGCCTGAGATTCCGACAGCTGTTTCAGGTTGAAGGACCATGTTGTGCTGTAGGCTGGAGTTCTCAGAAGGATCCTTTATGTGCCTGGTGTAGCAGGATAAAGGAAGGTAAACCCCTCTGCAGTCTGGAGCTTAGAGATAAAATCACTAGAGGCACCTGTGTGTGACTCCAAAAGGTTGCAAGAACACAATGTGTACAGCAAATTACATGCAGTATGAGTAAAATCCGTTAGATGTTTAACAGTACTCTACAAGGAGAGTAGCTGCTGCTAATAAACTGTCAAGTAATTTTTCGTGTGTCATAGTTGCATATTCATAAGGTGGTGTGAAAACGAAGAATTCGCTTGGTTACAGAAACGTGAGCTCCCAAACACATTGCAGTGCATTGTTGCCTGGCAACTTAACTTATGCAGACTTTGAATGGATGCTGCACTTGCTGTCAAAGTAGCATCTTGGGGCTGATAGACTCTGTAAAGTGAAATGTTGAGGCTCACAAATTTTTGGTTTTATTGGGCCTTCAGAACTCAGCATGTAGCAGACACTGACACGACAGGCGCTGCATTTTACAGCAGCCAATCAAATTAATAATGAACCGCAACGCTCTGCAGGGGCTCAGACTTAAAATGTCTGCTTAAAAGGCATCTTGGATAACTAAATATAAAATTACTTGGAACTGGAATAGGCTGTATGCCTGACGCTGTCTGATTTTGTTTGAGTTTGTCTTCACTACCAAAGCAAGAAAGAAGAAGTCAATATCATCTTAAAAATTCAGCGCAGCAAGTATTTTTGAGCATTATTAATGTTTTATTTTTGTTAACTTTATGAGAGAACAAGTGGGGGCGCATCTTGAAAAGTTCTGTGAAAGATTTGCGTGTTAAGAAGTCTTGCAGAGGTCTTCATCAATATCTTCATCAACTTTTTATCTCCATCGATAAAAAACACAAACTCTGACTCTGAAGCTAGTCCCAACAATCATCAGGCACTAAATAATAGACCCACCAAGTAGGAAAATTAGTAATGTTTTTACAATCCTTTCAATTAGATGCCAAAGAGAGTGACTGGAGTTTTTGCCAGCTGTGTACAACGTAGAGCAGCAGCAATCAAATGTCTTCTACTCATTCTCATATTTTCTACCTGTTAACTCCCGCTGCTCTCTAACAGCAACTCTACTGGTAAATAAAAAAACATTTCTGTCTTCATTTCCTTCTGGGAGATGTTTGGTTTTCTCTTGCATGACTGTTTCCTTGCCAATCTTGAGGAATCTTAGTGCCTTGATACGATTTTGGGGTCTGTAGTGGAAAATGGGGATTTTGTTTATTCTTAATTCTGTCTCACACCAGCATGCACTTTGGTTCATTGCCCTAGATTGCCATATGACTGTTCTTGGCAGGAGAATTTCCATCCGTCCGTCCGTCTGTCCGTCCATCCATTTTCTAACACCCTTGTCCCTAGTGGGGTCGGGAGGGCTGCTGGTGCCAATCTCCAGCGAACGTTTCGGGCGAGAGGCGAGATACTCCCTGGACAGGTCGACAGAGTCAGACAGGACAAACAACAATGCACGCACACACTCACATCTAGGGAGAATTTAGAGAGACCAATTAACCTGACAGTCATGTTTTTGGACTAATAATGTTTTTGGGAGGAAGCCCGACTACCCGAAGAGAACCCACACATCCAGGAGAATTTCATTAAAACAAAAAACACAGCTCTCGATCAGCTTGATCATAGTTATGGTTGCAATTTACAGTTTTTAAAGGAAAGATCAGATTGTATTTAATGTTTATCTTCAGGCAAGCGATTTGATGTACAACAGACTGCATGCATTGATTGGCTTATGATTTATTCCACTGCATGCGAGAAGGCCGGACCTCGCAAACTCCAAACATCATCTCCAGTGGGGAGCATGCCGTCTGCTATCAGAGAGCTGCTCAGTGTAGAGGAGCGTAATCGTGAGTTTAATCTTTAGCAGCGCCCGGAACACGTGTGTCAACTTTTGGAGCGGGATGACTGTGATTTTATTGCGTTTCCCATTTTTTGCTGCCTTCCAAGCATCACGTCTCTCTGCAGAATGGGCAGTGAAGAGGCGAGAAACCGGAAGAAAAGGAAGTTTGTTAAAGGTGCCCAAAATTTTGTCGATTTCCAGATGTGTAGTTAGATTTAGGAACATGACACACAACCTCTCCTGACATCAGCTCTCATGATAAATTTTTACAAGCTCCCAGCAGAGCCTCATTAAGATGTCACTGGGGGGGAAAAGGTGAGGGGGAGTCTGTAATTGGAATTACGGTATGCACAAAAGGACGTGTCACAATACAGTGATAGTAGCGCTGCATCAAATTCCCCAGTGCGCTGAAAGTCTAAAATCTAGTTATTAAGTGAATATGTGTGTAATGACATTTTTCTTTCTGTGAAGTTGCTGCTTCAAATGTCACAGAGAAACAGATATTAACTTGCTCAGACCATTAGAAATGCCTATTACTGCTTTTGTGTGAGTAATAGTCCTGTTACTGAGCTGATTGATGGCATTGTCGGTCCCATATTGAGGTAGCATTGCGGGAGCGCTCGCTCGCCGAGAATGTATTTACTTTCCATCTTAGAAATTTATTTTCTAATTTAAAGATGAGAATGTAGTTGTGATGTAACCGAGCGCGAAGCCTCTGAAGGTTTTAGATATGAAGTGGACAATTTCAATCTGGAGCGAAAAAAAGAGCGACGAATGAATGGGAAAGGAAGCAGGAAAAGCAAATAGACCTATATTGGAACGTCACCAAATACAAGTGGACTGTTGACTTTGTGGCAACACAGACTGGTTCAACTGTCTGAAATACATCAATTTAGAGGAACGCAACTTCAGCTAATATCGTATTTATGTGAGAGTGTGTATCGCAAACCAATAATCTCAACCTACAGTGAGCGGAGCCCCATCTGCCTGTAGCACACAGAGAAAATACTCATTCTCTGGTGAGTGTCTTGTCTGATTTGCCGCCTCTGCCAGCGAGAAGTTCTTTTTGTCGCTTTTTTTCCTCTTTAATTCCCTCCTATTGTCGCAGACACAGCCGTGCTGCTACAAGTTATTTCAAAATGCCCAAGCTTGAAACCGAAGACGTTTACTTCCTCATCTTGCCGGCTTTGACCCCAATCTGTCCTCTTGTCACTGTCCCTCTACACATGTTCATCACCTCTTTGTCAATTCTATCTTATTCCCCTTCTTACTCTTCACCGATCCGTCTAGCTTACCTGATTTCTATTCTGGTATTTGCTTGCATTCTAACTATACTTTCTCTTTTCCTTCCCACTTAGTCTCTCTTTTTTTTCTTTCTTCGAATTAATCGATCCGCATCGTCCCTCCACAGAAGCCGATGAATACACTTCGGAGCAGGAGTTAATGAATCATTTGCAAATTATCCCTGAGCCTAACACTGCTTTTGCAAGTTTTTCATGTGGAAAGACAACAGCTGTGTGTGTGTGTGCATCACATTAGAGGAGCGCAGTATGAAGAAGGGAAGGCAGACCCTGAAAAAAACAAGAAAAACAGCTTAAAACCATTTTATGAGTTGAATATTATGCAAATGTTTCAAACTCGACTCATTGTTTAGACTGAAATATGTACTGCATTATACGCCTGCTGTCGTGAGCGCCGGGGTGGGTTGGTGTGTGTGTACAGTATGTGGAGGTGTCGCTCACAGACTGGCAGCAGTACAAAGAGTCTGCTGTGACTGGATAAGCTGTGTTTGCAGAGGTTCAGACGGAGGATACAAGATGACACAGAAGTAATCTGTTCTTTTACAGTCATGGAAGAATCCTTGCCTGTGCAGCAAGAAAGCAAAGTCCACTGAGGACACACTATATACCCACATGCTGTGCACAGCTGTTCACAGAAGACAAAAAAAAAAAAATTAACTAGTTTTGCTTTAAACTGCAACTGAAGAACGTGTACAAATAAGTTTTTTGTGAATAACTGAAGGTATTTTTTTCAGTGACTCTCTTGCAGGAGAAATCCATATTTCAGAGAGCTTGTAAAGGCTACTTTCATCAATAAATGTCTCTGGAGTCAAGTTTTACACTTCTTTTGGAAGCGGGTTCATTTTGAGTTTCTCCTTTCTCTCTTGAGACTTTTTCTTATTAGTTGCCCTTTTGTTGAAATTCATCTCTTTGATCTTTTTTTTTTTCTTAAACTTTGATTGTCTGTGTCAAATACCTCACCCTAGGGAGTTTTCTTTGTTCTATTATAAATCGTATGAGTGTGTGTTATTCATATAAGCTAAGTGACAGAATGTCCTCTCTATTCAAGAATTAATTAAAGAGTCTGGTTTTGGCGTATTTGCTGAAATGTCTCAGTAAATATTTGGTAGATTATTGGAATAGTCGCAGCATTTGGAATGACAACCGTTCCCTGGTGTCGAACCTAGATCACAGTGATTGTTCACTAATGGAGTGAGTACAAAATCTTGGACGAAGATGGACTAATCCCAGAGATTAGTGTGTCGAGCCTTTCATTTTCCATCACGTTATTTCCAGCAGCCCTTAGGTAAAGTTCCAGGAATATCGCTGGATATCAGCTTCACACAAAAATATCAAAAGTAAAACACGAAAAAGAAATTTCAGCTTTTCTCGCCTTAAATTCTGATTGTCAATGGACACAATCGGAATCAACCTAAATTGACAGCATTTTTTTTTTAATCATCTACAGGAAATACCTAAGACTCAAAGTAATGGCTGGACTTTTACATATTTTTGTTTCAAGAAAAAAAATTAAGAAATTTGACTTAATTCTGACATACTCTTATTCTTCAAAGTTTATTGACATTACAGAACAATGCAGCCAGTAGTTTACACATGGACCTTTTTGCCAAAGGCAACAGTTCACATCCAATCCCATGTTGTCTTCTAAAAATATATACCTAAATATTTTACGTAAAACACACATGAATGCAATCATGCAGCCACAAACCAAAGATTTTTTTTTTTAAATGGATAGTTTAAGAAAACTAATAAGCAGCAACATATTTTCTGGAAGTTGAAGCGAAAAGGACAGAAAGTCTTCTGTCTGTCCTTTCTAGCCTGGAAGCAGAAAGAACAATATCTCTTTACGTGTGTCTTTGGCAAATGGAAAACAATTAAAAGCATTTCAAATACTTAATTAGCTGATTTTTATAGGTAAAGAGGAAGCTTAAGACATAGCAAGAACTGCTACAATAAATGGGCATATGCAGTGGCCATATGTTACTGCTTTTGATGCAAGGTGCAGTTCTTTTACACACTACAGTGATTTCTCAAGAAACGAAAGTCATTCCAGAGCTAACTTAATACGGCACACGCTTCCAAGAAAACATTATTTGTGGATTTTGAAAAGTCTTCTAAATCTCTGCAGTGCTGTTGTAGACTTAGTGCTGCCTTTTCAACAAGATTTAAGCACAAAATGAATCAAGTCTAAAAAACAAACTGTTCCTTTCCTGCTCTTCTTCATCTCTTATGTTGTTCTAGATATTGCTCCTATTTCTTTCTTTCATTTTTTTTTAACTCGGGTAATGATCAATAACTATGAATAGATGTACTAACACTTGAAACTGCTCCTCCAACTACAGAAGTCTGGAAGTAGAAAGGACAGTATGCCCTTGTACCAGTGCATCATTGTTCTTTTCTCCTTCCAACTCTCTTTCTCTCTTCCCTGGTCTGTACATCTAATGATGTTTACCTTAGTGGTCTTATCGTTATTGCTAATGTGTTTTACTGAGAGACACAAAGAGGTGCTAGAAAGGCAGATAGTGCAGGTTATCTTTTTTGTTTCACAGTCAAAAACGTCTATTGAGGTTAGAAAGGATGGTTGGTGTTTTGCCATTCTGTCTTCTGGATTTGCGTCCTCTCAGAGTTTCACATTTATCACTGAGAAAAAAAGAAGAAAAAAAAAACAGGACATCAGTGAAGAGAGAAGAGACATTATTTACATAATTAAAAATGCAGTTCAAACAACTACATGTGTTTTAAAACAAATTTGAAATGGACATGTTTTTAATTTTGTTAAATAAACCCTGGGTGGGTTCTACTGCATTGTTCCCATAATTGTTAAAAAGTCAATTAACATTATCAATAAATCATTTCCACCTCTCACTTACGAAGCAACTCTGAACATCCTCTCTGTCAAACAAAATGGCTGAGACTGTGCTGAAGCCATCATAAGCAGAACGCCACTTAATTATCCTCATTTTAAGATAACGTCGCTTGTTTTGTTGTGACAGTTTGGTAATTTATGTTGTCATCTTTGCATTTAGTTACTGCAGCATTCGTGCCTCAACCAACTCCTCAGTTTGTACTTCCCGTCCCATACCCTTCCCCAGCTGTCATGGCATCCATTTAGAAATCTGCATAGGATCACATGAAGCAGAGACCCATTTTCAATCTAATTTTCCACAAGATTACTGGATAATTATGAAGGATTCAGCTAATTTCAGAAAAAAACAAAAGGAGAATTTCTCAGCGTAATGAGATAAATGAGACGGATATCAGAAGTGAGTAAGATATTTTGTATTATGCTGATATGAAGTATCAACAAGTGTGTTTTATTGTGCTGCAAACCCCCTCTCATGTCTGTAGTGACACAGCAAAGTACTTGAAATGAGTGGATGCTAAAATTAATGAGGTACTTTTGTTTTTTTTAAGACACCACATTAATGTGTTTACTGATGCTAAAGCTTTTTAAATTGGCACATTTGCATAAAAGGAATGCTGCACATAAGATTGTTAGCTGCTAATTACAAGGCTGCATTTAATGTATGAATAAATGATCATTTTCAGTTGCCTCCCTGCTTGGCCAACCAATCAACTTGTCAACACAACAACCATAATCAGAGTTTGATGGGAAGTAGAGCAGCAGGCCTTTTATAACGTTTTAATGGAAGCAGAAAGAGAGAGAGAAAGAGAAGCCACAGACAAGTGGACAGCTCTAATATCTTCCCCCACATGTCCTATCACTTCCACACATTGGAACTAACTTTATGTGTGAAGATGAGCGGCCTTGAAAGGAAGACCCGTAGAGCTACAGCATATTCGTGTTGAATACTGTCTCTGAGGCACAATGATGTAAAAAGGTTGAAACCAGCTGTCCTTTTCGTTTCTTTTGACAAGTCACTGGAAATAGTCTTTAGGTCTTTCTTACGCTCTCTGCATAGCTGCAGTGCAATTTTTCTCAGTGCTGACGGTATGGGGCTCTGCAGGAATGCTCCTCGGTCGAGGTGAAAAAGATGGGACATTCTCTCAACTTCAATGATGAGATGTTCAGCTGTGTTCACCTGTCGCATCAGGTGCACCTGACCTGCAGTGTCTTCCCTCACCTGCTGTTCTTATTGTTCTCTCTTCAAGTCTGCCTCCGTCTTTCACCCGACTCCTCTTGCTGCGCTCACCCTTTTTTTGTAGCTTACATTTAAGAGAGACAGTTTGACGTCATCCGGTCTACTCTCAAGGTCTGATTTACAGAGAGGTGCATAGCTGCTCCACTGCTTCTTGACAAAACACACTTTGCAAAAGTGAGGATTTTGTCCATAGGTATTTGACGAAAGATTAAAAAAATAATAGTGATGCTATTAGAATACTAATCGAGTTGCCTCATTAATATTTTCAAACAATTATACACACCATGGGAATATTTGACCATCAAATTGCTATGGAAGGAGGAGGGCTTTTTGACCCCTCATATAGACATGATTTGGTGTAAAATGTGCCAACAAACCACAGAAGAAACATGAAAGAATTTGTGAAAATGGTACCAGAAGCTGGTAAAAGGATGTTATTAACCACCAGGAAACAAGTGCTATGGCAATGGGTTAAAAGGCCACTCATGAAAGAAAAAAGTGTTTCTTCCAGAGGCAACATAGAAAAGACAGGGTGCAGTTTACAAACACTTTCAGTTGCAGAGACCATAATTTTTTGGAGATATCTCCTGTTGTGTGATGAAACTGAGATTGAAGTTTATGGTCATAATGTTTGTCATTATTGGAGGAAAAGAGGGTGAGCTTGTAAACGTGAGAACACCATCCCAGCTGTGAAGTACAAGGGCGGCTGCATTATGTAAATAGATTGGTTTTGATGCAGGGCGACTGATGCTTTTCAGAAAAATAAATTATATTATATCAAAACAAAATTGTCTGAAAACATCACATGATTATGATTCCGGCATTTAGAAAACAGAAGCAATTTTTCTAATCCTAACTGACCTAAAACATGGGAAGTTTAGTTACAGAAACATCTCTGTTAAATAGCATAAATAATTTGAAAATGTTAGCAGGCTAATAGAAGACTGTTGACACAAGGTGGTGGTGTTAAATACTCTTTTAGAAAAAGTCACCATCATGTCTTTTTTAATTTCTTTATCATAAATGTATGCTATTGAGCTTCTGGCTGTTGCTTCTTTCACTGTCTGAAACATTGTCTCTGCTCTTGAATTAGTAGGTTGTGACCACAACAGAAAGCCTTTTAAAATTACACTATTATAAAGCCATTTTGTCACCAGACGCAGTAGTTTCTTAGTTCAAGGTAGAGGCTTTTTATTGAGCTACCACTATTTTCTGAAATCAGTTAAGCTTCATACTGAGACCTATTGACATCCTTAGAGAATCTCTAATTACTAAGAGCCTCAAACAAGAAAAGGGTATTAGGTTCCCACTTCCTGTCCACAACACTTCAAAAGTTTTGACTCTTGAACTTTACCTCTCTAAGATGGACAACAGAGTTGCTTTTTCTTATACCACTAAAATGCACACTATTGTTGCTCTTAGTGATTGTGATGATACAATTTTACAGTCACTGATTTGAGAAAAACACCTGGTCCAATAATGCTTTTCCTGGGTTCCTAATCTCGCAGACTGTCACAGACCTGTCATTTCAGAGGATTGTTGATGGCCAGTCACTCTTGGGGAGGCTGGGAGTTGTCCTGAATTCTCCCCATTTGAACACAATCTATCTAACAATAGGTTAGTGTGGTCAAAACTCTTCAGAGGCTCAAATAGGTTTCTAACATTTTCCGGTGGCTTCAGAATCAATTCCATTTTGCAGATTTTCTGAAATCTTTGCGCAATTGTTTACCTGTGATAATAGCTAAGACTTGATCTCTTGTTTCAAGGGAAGGAGTCAGACACTTATATGTCAGATAGAAAACACCCTTGAATTTAATTGAATGATTTAAGACCAATCTTCACAGGAAAACCCTTCATCGGTTTGTTTTTTAATGATCTCTTTCCAGATATTTTTTTTCCATCCTTCCAACCATGTATGCATTCTTTCGTTACACATTTCAGCTGCTACCAGATCACTGATGCTACATAATGATATGACTGGAGTAAATGCATGGAAGAACTCTGTGACATGCAGGACTTATGGATGATTTGAGGAGATCAGAGACAAAAGGGGAAATGTGTTGATGCAGCCCTTTGGCTGACAGGGTTGAGTTAACGACACACGGTTGATTAATGTTTCACCTTTAGCATTCAAAGTTTTAAGTAAAAAAGTCCTTTCTATAAACTTCTTCCATGGTAGTCTATTAAAGCCTTGCTTCTCCTTGGTGTGTAACATCTTGCGGCTATACTATCTGCTGAAACAACGGTAGTGCTTTGAACTCAACAAACGTCATTCCCATTTTCCTCTGCGTGATTAAAAACACTCTAAATCTGTCAACGCTTCTTCTAGCTGCTTATCGTCTTTGTTTGCTCTTGCCCTTGGCTCAAGTTTGCATTGGTATTTTCTCAAACTTAAGGATTTATTCTGTTTCTAACTTGAGGGAGGCACTTGATAGGGCATGACAAGGCCGTGTCCTTGATTTTGTCCCGCGATCCGAGGGACTTGGGTTTATAAATTTAGTGCAAATGTTGACCATTTTAACTAATCATTAATTCAGAGAGAATGAGATGAGCTAATCAATGTGGAAGAAAATCTATCTCAGCGATCAGGATTCTCTGAACAGCTACCAGTAAACAATCAGGTCTGTCACAGCTGACGGGCATCAAACTCATTACAGAGCAGGACAGATCAATGATCAACTTTAGAGGAAACCCAACATAGACTAATGCTTTTGATATCAATATCATACTTGCCTTTATTGGAGTCAGCAGTGAACACAGTACAAGGGCAAGCAGCTGATAGATAGATAGATAGATAGATAGATAGATAGATAGATAGATAGATAGATAGATAGATAGATAGATAGAT
>CAEGAG010124063.1:0-46117 GCA_903067065.1 Brachyrhaphis terrabensis | reverse complement strand
GAGGAAGCCGGAGTACCCGGAGAGAACCCACGCATGCACAGGGAGAACATGCAAACTCCATGCAGAAAGACCCCGGGCTGGGAATTGAACCCAGAACCTTCTTGCTGCAAGGCAACAGTTCTACCAACTGCGCCACTGTGCAGCCCATGTACTAGAAACATTGAACCAAAATCCTAAGAAGCGTCATCTCATCATTTGTTAATGTACCGAATAATCCATAAGTCTGAGCTTGGTGATTGTACAAGTATAACAAAAACAATACACTGGGGAATTAAAAGAACTAAGTGAAATAATCCATGAATATAATCTAAACATACATAAAATCAGATTAAACATCAAGTAAAAAGACATTTTATTTCAAAGATTGAAAGATGTAGATATCTGTCGATGAGGTTCATTTCTATTCAAACTTTTGGTGAGTATAATTAACAACTTTTTAGTTTATTCGATCTAACACAAAAAGTTGAAGAAAATCCAGTTCTAGCTTGAATACATTGAAAACGTATAAATGATGTGGGAAAGTCAAGACATAGAACCTGAATGCAACACCTTGATGGTTCCTAAAGATTCAAGCAGGAACTCTAGATGAGGAGTTATTCCTCAGTGTGAATTATTTTGGCAAATTGTGTCAACTCATTTTACAAAAATAAAATTAAATAAAACATCGCAAAATGTTGGAAGGATTCAATGAAGCAAATTACTGTTTTTTAGGGTCAGTATTAAGTATTTTCCAGGCATACAGCACAATCATTTAATTATGGTAACTTAAGTTGTTTGTTTTGAAAACAATATATATTCGTCAATATGTATATATAAGACCTTGAAATTAGTCTTCTGTCTCTTTAAAAATCTCCTGCTCTTTCTGAAACTCTGCTTTCAGTAGTCATCACATCTCTCCTCTATTAACGTTTTTACCAGCGTTGCACTGAGAAGTAGCTTGTATAATGAGCTCAGCAGATATGCAGTTCCACTAAGGGTTTGCTAATTGCTGCTGGCTAGTCTGAAGGAGCCGAGTGGGGGCGACGTTGGGGAGGGCTGCTCTGTGAGGCGGAAGCTCTGAAGTTTGGAAACTGCAGTTCCGAGATGGAGCTTCAGTCTCCCTGGCCAGAGTTGGTCCTGTCAGGTAGATTCTTGTCCTTAAGGTTCAAACCTGTGGATGAACTTTGACTACACAGCTGACATTAGAGATAAATGTTCTTGATTTTGAATGGTAGCAAATGTATAAGAATACCAATCAGAACAAATATATTTCTGATGTTTTTTTAGCATTGATTTTCATCGTTTCTCCGCCTTAATTTTGTGTTTTGAAAATAGCCTTGAATCACATGGAGGACAGAATTTTAAAAACGTGTGTTATGCCCCAAAAATATCATTAGAATTCTACATGTTCACATTTCAGCCTTTAAAAGTGAATTCCCAGTGTTTCCTGGGTTAATATTTGGCAGAACAGTTCAATCCGTTCTAATCAGGGGTGAATAAGGAGGAAAAAAAACAATCTTTTTTTTAAAAAAAGTTAAGAAAAAAAATAATTCTTTCTTTTTCGCACTTTCAAACGTAACACAGAGGAGATGCCAAACTAGAAGACTGTGTGAATTATCTTAATGAATATACTGACTTATTTATTGGAGCTAATTTAAATCTGTCTGCAGAACAGAAAGACTGCAATGAAGAGATTATGAGCAAAAAGACTGCAGCTGTCTGCATGTTCATTCATTACGACCAAATATACCCTCCTAATTACTTCCGACAATCCACCCTTTATTTGAATCCAATCATGTCATTTTGCATTTGGTGTAATAAAGGCCGAGTGAATGCTGTAATAAAAATATGTATTATCATCTACGGCTGCCATCTGAATAAAAGTTCCCATGAGTACCTTGTGCAAATCAGCTCTATTGCAGGGCCTTCCAGGCATCAGCCATTAGAGCCTAAAATTTGAGCCGAGCAATTTTCGGCTTGGGTTTTTGTCTTCTTACGTCTTCATATTTCAAAGAGCTGTAGTTTGCGTAACAGCTTTTTTTTTCAGGAAACCAGCAGAAGAGGTTTCTAAGAAAAATGTTCAACTTTCAAAAGTGACGTTACATCATGTCAGTACTTCTAAAAGACTCAAAAAGTCACCAGTTCCAGGTTCCCACATGTTCTATATCACCAGAAACAACATCAATACGTTGTTATTTTTTTAAGACAATGGCTGCTGAAACTTCTGCCATATGGGACAAAAACGAGGTTTGGTTATAATCACAACATGGCGCATTTTGTTTTTACTGCAGTGCTGTTAAAATGTTTATTCTCTTACCCTTACAGATTTATATGACAACGTATTCAAGACTTTACAGATAGAAAAAAGATGAGTGAATTTCCACCAAAAAAAAAAAAACTCAGAAAGATTGAGATTTGAGATCTCAGAACTGTTCCAAGGCAAAAAAAAAAAGAAAAAAGGAAATTTCTGTGCTTGAAAATGGAAAATTTGAGAGAAAAATACTCCATAAGTTTGAGGTTATTATGAAAATGTTTGAGGTTTTTTTTTTTGTCATAAATGTACTCCTCCTTTTTTTGAATCTACAATAGTCCTTCTAGCACAACATTGTAGATTTATCCTGTTTTTGCATTTTACCACACCAATTTTAATATTAGACAGAGGGAAGAACATGCCGATCCTTGAGGTCTTAGTTTGGACACTCCTGCCAAAATATGACTTAGGCTATTATGCTATGAGGATAACAATTTTGTGTTTTCTTTACTTATCTTTGTTTGATAATCTGAAACATTTAAAATGTAACTAATCTCCCTCTGTAAGCATAACCCCACCCACAGACAATTTTTGAAAAATTCCACCAAAGTGGGCGGAGCCAAGAGATACTGAAGGATGTGATCAAGTTTGGGTTTGAGTGGAGGGGGTTAAGCAAGGGCAAGGTGAGGAAAAGGTATAGGACTAATGCTAACTTAGAACTTTGTTGCTATTTTTAACAACTTTTCAGAACCTTCTAGCGACTTCTTTTCAAAAAAGCAACTAACGACAAATCTTTTTACTTTATTTTAAAGCACCAATCACACTGCAGCAGCTGTCCTGAGGGAGAAACCAGCATGAACATTTGACTGCAGTGGCCACCGTGAAGCCCAAAGAGGGCAGCACTGAGAGAGTTTTAGGCCATTTATGTGCACAAAAATGTCACAGTTTGCATTAAGGGCAAATTTATAGTTTATCTGCAAAAAAATGTTCATTTGAGGTTTACCTTTTCTTTAAATAGACAAACTGAATAACTCTGAAAGGAGCAAAAACCTTTCAACAGTGCTGTATATGTAAAGATTCATCTATATTCTGTTTTGTGACTTTTTTCCCCCCAATACAATTTATCCCCTGAAGTGAAAAAGTGCTACAGTTAGAAAGAGAGGCCAACTATTTTGAATAACACAATTAACACCAAATCTCTATTGGTTCAAGAACCATTAATTATCCTAATCTAGAACCTCGGAGCAGCGCTCCTTTAAATCCTAACCTCTGTTACGTATCAGAAGCTGTTTTAATTAGTGCAGCCCAGGTAATTACAGGGCGGAAATTTGAATTCCTAAAAGAAATTGTAGGCTATTGACTGTGCCATTTGACTGAAGCAGGCCGCACCGGTTTACCATGAGAACCCAGAGATCAAGACAGCGAAAGCCTCATAAATATATTTATCTTAAAAGGATATGTACCTATAGTTTCAAAAATGCGTTGAACATTTTAAAGCAAAGCGTATCAGTGAATAGATGGAGAAGCTAAGTAGAGAGGAACGCCTTAATCACCTTACCGAAATGAGAGTTAGTCAGTATTTACAGTCGCAGCCAAAAAGAGTTAAGTGCCGAGCTGATCACCCACAATGAATAATCCGATTTGGATGTAATGTGCTGCACATGCAGGCCAACGAAGGGTAAGTAAATTATTCAGTTACCAATGACCAGGCACCAGAGGGCATGGAGTTGCAACACTGGCTTCAGTGTTATCAGGCAGTCATCAGAGCATCTGGCAGTCAGTCAACAGGCTGATTGAAGTCACCAGGGTACAGGCAGGACTCGACTAGATGGGCTTTATCAGCCGCTGACCAAGTTTGATGGGAGTTGGGTTCTTGGTTTCCAGCAGGCTTGCTGGTGAGCCTCTTGTCCAGCCTTGAGGCTTTAGCAGCCAGTTTTCTTATTTAGCATCAGTTTGTTGCTGAAGAATACTAAATTAAGGTTACAGAGCATCATTTTGGCTGTCTTTTGGCACTTTAGCTGCCTCTCTATGTGTTCATAGAGGTCAGATTTGTAATGTACCAACCAATAATTGACACATTGCACAGCCATTTTCTAATGATGGAGGCGTTTTCTTAGTCTTCATGAAACTGCTTATTCACTAACAGTCTTGAACAAACCCCCAAAGCCATCACAAAACAACTACATTTATGCAGTGGATTCCTGTCCATTTACAGTTCACTGTTCACTGATTTGTTTATTTGCAGATAGTGGAACATAACTCTAAATTATTGTCAGAAAATATGCCTTTTCACTGACTTTTTCTTATGGGGAATATTTGAAATGTTTGAAAAGAAATGCATTTTGCGAAGCTGGAACTCTGAGAAAAATGTCAAAATTCAGAAATGGAAGTCAAAATTCTTAGATAAAAGCTAAATTATTAAGTCGGAATTCTGAAAATTAAAAGGGAAGAATTCTAAGATTACACTTCTAAGTTTGGGTTTGTGTAAAGTCAGAATTCTGGGAAAAGTCAGAATTCAAAAAGAAGAAAGTCAGAACTGTAAGATTAAGGTTAGAATTTTAAGATTAAAACTCAGAAATTTTAGATGACAGTCAGAATTCTGGGGAAAAACATTAGATATAGCCTATATATTTTTTTTTCCAGTAGTGCTAACCCTTCTCAGCAGGTGAGAGCCTCTATTATCTCTCTGAAGTAAGAATCATATTTGACTCTTCTTGTGCCTGTTTTCATTGGCTGAGAGAGAAATTGGAGCTTGTTTTCCATGCAGCCAATAGCTGCTCAGTCTGCCGCTGTTCCTCTCCTCTCATTGGTTGCATGGGAGACCATCAGTATCTTCTGCAGCAGTTTGGAGTCGCTTTCATCCTATTAGGACAAGCAACTGTTGCATCAATGTCCCTCCTGCTGGGGTTCCCCGTGCCGCAGAGCGCCACACTGGGACTGTTGAGTTGATGTGGTCATAAAGAAAAGCAAGAGTTTCATTTTTAATTAGAACAGAAACATTCAAATACGTACCAACACTTTTTTTCGAGGGGAAATTTTACATGTTAGGTGCAGAAAACTAATCCAGAGTGAAGGTTGCCCTCCACCGGCTGGCAGCGCGGCTCGCTCTCCTCCCTCCTCCCCAGCTTCCCTCGCCTCCCTCCCGCCTCCCTCTCTCGGTGCAGCGGCTCTGCCGCTCCGCTCCGCTCCCTCATATCACTGCTGACTCTCTGGGAGAGAGAACGGAGACAGGACGGAGGAACGCCGCGGACTGGATTTTCATACCCGAAGGAGGAAGGAATGCTCCGGTGATTCCCTCCACCACTCCCACCCCGGCTCTCTCTCTCTCTCTCTCTCTGTCCCACACCCCTCCACCTCCGCTCCCGGACTCCCTCCTCCTCGCCACCGCCACCTTCGCTCCTCTCCATCACTTCAGTTTCGGGACCTTATCCAGACGCACGGCTGCTCCGGCTGCATTTTCTTTTGTAAAAAAAAAAAAAGATATCATCTGAGAACCTGCTGGGTTTTTTAAGGTTCTGTTTGTGTCTTGTTGGCCCCTGCGCTCTGATTGTTCACCTTTCCCGTCCAAAAAGCAGCAGAAGAGTTAACCCAGGGCTTACAGTAAGTGGATGTGTTGGACATCTGGTAACAGAAGCAATACCACTTGTATGTTTTGGAGGAAAAAATCCCTTGAAGACTCACGGGAATCTTTCATTTTCAAGGTAAGAAGCAGCTTGATTTTTTGTTTTATTGTATTTTATTTATACATTTTTTTGGATTGTGTGCATATTTCTTCGTGCCATTCAGCTGTTTTATTCTCTCCTCTGGGAGGGTAATTGCGCAAACCGGTTGAAAGACTTTTGGTTCCCGGGATGCTAGGGAGATTCTGGTTCCACTCTGGATCAGCACTGCAGATGTAATCTCCTGGATCCGGTCAAGACATTTCATCTGAATCCCAACAGCTGCCTTTATTCACCAGTGGCGGGTATCAGCCACCGGGTGTCGGTCAGATCTCACAGCCGGGTTTGTCGCTTGACTCCCGGCTTTATGCGTTGCTGTTGGACTAACTTTGTGAGGGTCCTCATGCTCTGAGCCGAAGCCTCTCCGCGGCTCCGACGCACAAGTTTGATTCAATTCGGGCCTCCAGAAATAAAAAATAAACAAACCTATTCGGCTTGGATGCATTGAAGCAAATATATAGATTTTTTTTTTTTAGGGGAGAAAATAGCTACTTTTACCCAACTTATATCACAAAACACCTCTTTAAAAATATATTGTTGCTTTATGGATTAAGATAAATACATACAATTGTTTCCCTAATTTTTGGTATTAAAATCGACTTCAATAATTGGAGCTTCGTCTTTTGCTCGGAACTCTGGAGAGTCTCGTGCGCTGCGTCTGGCTCGCGGATCATTGGACGGCCGTTTCGTTTCAACTCCGACTCCCTCCGTTGCTGTTGAGCAATTTGAATTTTCTATCTGGTCTGGATATTTGGGAAACAGGGGCACTGCCAGAAAGTTTTGAACAGGGGCTGACCAGATGGGGGCCACTACAGTGTTATGTAGCTTGAGGGTGGCCACGCTTTAAAAGGAGAGAAAAAAAAAAAAACTAAGCAAAACTTGCCCTTTGCTAAGTGCATAGCATATTTCTAAATTACAGCCAATTTGACACCGTCTGGACAGGACAGAGCAGACCATTGATGGTGTTGCGTAGCAGAAGGTTTGCAGTTTTCCATCTTTGTGCAGTTTAAATATCTGTCACCGACTTCGTTTTCAGCAGTTTTTCACAAACACAAACAAACAAAAAGGCTTTGCCTCTGTCCTTTTGTCTCTCAAACACAGTTGCAGTTTGAAAATGATCCCCCTCCCATTCTGCCACCAGCCCCAGTACGACCCCCTCCTCCCCCCCACCACATTTTTACCACCCATCCCTTTTCCTGTCCCTCTGTTCTACCCCCATCTTTTCTCCCCTCTGCCTTGCGCTCCGGTCTGGTGGGAGCCATTGAGAAAATCATTTGCTGCTGTTGTATTTTATTCGAGTGAGAAGGTTCTCACACCAGCAAGGCTTTTTTTTTTTCTCTTGCAAATAAAAAAAAAGGCTTTGGCCAACAGTTGAGACTCAGAAACAAAGAGACGCTTAGAAAAAAAATGTAGGAAAACAAAATCTGACCGAATTCTACAACAACAGACATCTTTTAGTACTTTGTTCAGATTGGCTGATTTATGCTCCATGTTTCCCTTAGAAATGAAAACTAAAGTAAAATTGTAATGTACCAAACCTTTCTAATTCTCTAGGTACTCATCCAAATACAACACAATGAAAGGATGGCCTGATTCTTCTAATCTGTGGTTAGCAACTTGTCTCCCATTTCAGTCACCAGTCTTCTTGTGGACGTCTTTTCTACGCCATGAATAACATCATTTAGACTTAGCTAAGATGGAATAAAAAGGTAATCTCTTTTTCATCTTTCCATAACTTGTTGCATCCTGTTGCTTTGGAAAAAAGCTTTTCTGTGTATTGTCCATTGGCCAGACGTGTTGTAGATTTCTCCCACACTGATGTCATTTTTCCAGCACAGTGTGAACGCAAAACATCCATTGGACAAGAAAATCAGGCTTGACATTTGTGATTCTTTGAATTTTGGCCGCCAGTTGAACTCACAAAGTCAAAGACCAAAGAGGCTTGCCTTTTTTTACTAACAGATAGCTGCAAAGCATTTGGAGTTTAGGTCACTTCATGAATTCCAACTCATGTGTAATTGAATTTATTTATATATCTACGTGCGATTTTTAATGATTGGGGTTCTGATATCCATTTGGGTCAACTGTCTTTATGAGATATTAAAAATGTAGCATAACGTAAAGCCAAAACTAATACTGGTGGATAATATTTTATGGTGATGTGTAGCCACCTGTAATTAAAGATAACTGTGAGTAGATTATAGAAAATGATTTGTTTGTAATAGTGTACGAAACTTCCCCAAGGTGAGTTTGAGTTGATGCAAGGTGACGTAACGTCCATGTTCAATGGCACCTATTGTCACAGTCAACAAACCTGAAAGTCTGTTTGTACGACAAAACAAAACTGTGAAAGTTCCAGACTACAATTCCTTCTGGACTTATTTTACAAAGCCACCTTTAAGGATGGTCAAGTATTAAATGATGTACTGGTAAGGATGGAAGCTGACGAAAAATACATTGAGTCTCTGAAAAAATCTCCACTACAAAATGTACAGAGACTGTTTTAACCTGTTGGTGCTTGAGTTGTTTATGGCTAAAAAAACAAGATTTAAATATCAAGCCTTAGCAGACAGAAAGGTGTGAAAAAAATCAGACCTGAATAGTAAATCAGCTAAATTAGCAATTTTCCACAAGGGAAAAACCCAGATTAGTCAACTTCTTTGACTTATTTTCCTTCCTGCGGTTTTACTCCCAAAATGACTTTGTTTGGAGTAATTTTGTAAGCATCTGGAGGCCAGAAAGCAGAAACAGGACATGTGATGAATTTTAGAGGATGTGGGTGCGCTGAGTAGAAACAACACGGTACGGGATCAGAGAAACAGATTTAGGTTTTTAAAAACCAGAGCGTGACTCCCATCAGGATGTTAGCAGAAGACGAGGGCAGCGTGACTTCTGTCAGTAACGTCTGTCGTTCAGTTCTCCAGTATGGGAGTCGCTTCTGTCTGAGATGGACCAAAAAAAAAAAACACAATGAGAAACTGTCTGTCTCCACTTAGGTATCTGTGGACAGAACAGCTCCAGCAGAAGTTGGTTTTCTTTTTTATATCTGCGAAAGTGATCGTCTGGAGGCAAGACAGACGCTTCGGTATCCTAACCACGAATCTTCACGCCGTGTTTAAGCTGAACCAAACGTAGAAATGTTCTTTGGATGACAGAAGAAAGCGGGGTGAGGGAGACGTAGCTATCAGATTCTTTGCTGACATTCAGTTGGAAAAAAAAAAAACGGCACGCAGTGTAACACAGAAATGTCATCAGATTTGCTACTTTTTATAAGAGCTGTTTCAAGAACCTGGCAAGGCAAATACTCTGCAGTATTCCTACCAGTTAGCAAAGAGCTGATGTGTCAGTCTATTCCTGCTGCAATATTGACTGAGCCACTGCACAAAAAAGGTATTTTGTGAAAAAAAAAAAAACAGTTCTGAGCTTCACTTTTTACTTCTATTTTTTGTTGCTTTGCTGTGCGATTCTGACATTTATCACTGGTATAAAATTCAGTTGTTTTTTTTAACTTGGCTCTGACATTCAAAGGGGTTCACAACCAAATTAGCGAGGTCTTAAACCGACTGAGACTAAACATCTAAAAGGCAAAGAAAAGTCAACAACCTTTTCCTTTTTCAATCATCTGAAAGTCTGGAAACACTTACTAATGAGAGTAAGAAAACGGATGGAGAGAGAACAGACAGTAAAGACGGCTGGAAGTGTTGAACCTTGTCCAGGTACCGATAGAGGGAGCTGTTGAGCTGTGGGCTGCTCTGCTCTGCTTGTTTTCCTTCCTTCTGCTCTTTCTTTCTAATTCTTTACCAATCTCCCTCTCTCAGAGCGCTGGTCAGGGAGATGGAGAGGTAGTTAGGCTCCCCAGGGATACAGGATTCAATCTGCACGAACTGCCCCGAACTCACTCTCTCTCTCTCTCTCTCACACACACACACGCCTACACGCACTTGCGCACAAATCCAGTCTGTCTGGATAAGCATGTCCACTGTGAATGGTTTCTGTTACCTTCACATTCACATTACCTCCCAGTGAGAGGTGATAGGAGGTGTGTGGGGGTGTGTGTGTGTGTGGGGGGGTCTTTTCAAGGGGAATTGAGTTCTGCTGCTGCAGTTCTTTATTTTGTTTTCCTGCCATATCTGAGTCCACGGCTCTGACAGAAAGCAGAGTCACAGTTACACAGCAGCTTCTGTTTTGCTTTTATTTCTGACTATTTAGAGCAGAATAGGCAAAGGCCTGTTAGTGGTAAGCTTTTTCAAAAAGTTACTGTTTCAAAACCATGGACATTTTTCATTCTGCTATTCCTCAAGTTAACAGACCGATTTAGACTCTGCTAAAACTAAAAATTTGTTTTCTTTTCCCACTCCCAATGCGATTGGCAGTTTGTTTGTTTTTTATCTCATATTCACACACATCATATAGGCATAATCTTTTTTTTTCCATGTGCTCTCTGATAACTACTGTGTAACTGAGGAAAAATGTGAAGTTTTTAAGCTTTATATGCAAGGAGACACATTTCTTGCTTTTTGTTAAGTACTGGACAGGCCTTAAAGTTCTTGAAATAAAATGCCAGACTGATCAGTAAAATCAATTAACCCATCCCCAACATGTTGATGCAAAGTGGTTGCCAGGTGGTCGAAAAAAAAGCAACTGATACATGAACAAAGTTGAATTATGAGAATAAATTTATAGTGTTACGCAAATAGTCATTACGAAAATAGTTGTTTTAATTATACGTGAATAAAGTCTTAAAAATCCTAGAATAAAGTAGAAATAATTTGAGACATAAGTTATAGTGCTAGGTGAGTAGTCATTCTGAGACTAGTTGTATGTTAGTCAAATTAGTACAAAAAAAATCATAATTATGAATAGAGTTATAATAATACCAGAATAAAGTTATGATATGTGAATAACTTTGTACGTCAAAGTCAGTAACTTGAGAATAAAATTGTAGTAAGGAGAATAAAGTTGTAATTATTCATGACTGAAATTGTAATAATACAAGAATAGTTATAATAAGATGAAAATAAAGTTGCAAAAATATGAGATTAAAGTAATAAAATTACAACACTGATATTACCAGAATAAAGTCATAATGAAACCAGATTATGGTCAAAATAATGCAAGTATATATTTATAATATTACCAGAATAAGATTATATATGAGATTAGGTGAATGAAATATTTATTCCTTCAGGAACATCAACCGTGCCACCCTGCCGTCCTCTATATGGATCCAAATACCAATAAATATGTTAAATTGACTCATTTTGTTACATGTAGTAACAAATATGTAATTTTATCTTAGCAGCAGTCGGAATAATTGTTACTCGTTCTCACAATGTTGCATTTTTTGCTTTAAAATTGCATTAAACCGTAAAACCAGATTTTTATTCAAGGTCATACAGAGAGAATTTCATACTGACCCACGCTTAGAACTGAATCGGTTAAAATCTCGGTAGATGCAACACTGATTTATAACATCCAGAGTGCAGTGCAGTGGGATTATATCTAATCTTTGGTCTCAGCCAGATTAAATGACAGAGACGCTAATTAGTGTTCTTGACCTATACTCCTGGATAAAAGGGAGAAAACGAAGACGTATTTGTCTCCAGCTAAAAAGAGCAAGGAAATGATTTTCTTTTTTGTCAACACTACTCGCTCTGCATTGTTGCCACGGTACCATACTTCCCTTTCTGTGACGGCTCCAAATTCTGTGGCGTCTAGCATGAAGTTTGTATGTTTTTCTTTCTTTTCTGGCGCTCATGTGGTTTCAATTATTCCCTCAGTGTTCTTCGTGAGAGCAACCTGAAATTACTGCCCACGAGTTGAAGTTCATGCACTCCTGTGTTTTCCTTCATTGCTTTTTTTTTCGTCCCTTCTTCACAGCCGGGAATGAGTCCAACTTATGAGAGCACAGAAAGGACAAGAAATTAATCAGACACGAAGCAAAAATCAGCAAATGGGGAAACGTATCGAATTTGCTGGACTTGATCGGATAAAGCAGCAGCGTGATATTTTCGTGAAGCCGGCCCGCGTTAAGCAATAAGCAAAGTCACAACAAAGTGGGGTAGAGGGCGGCGGGGGCAGGGTGGGTGGGCACGTAGAGCAACAAAGTGACACTATCACTGGAGATAAAGTGTGTGGGTTCTCTGTTTTTGAAAAGGTGTCAGTTCTTCTGAAGCCGTCCACGTTTGCTCCTCTCTGACCTTTTCGGCGTAAGGAACGACTTGGGCCAGGTTGTGTGGATTTATCGCTGGGGGACGGCGGCTGTGATGCGACTGCAATAACACGCCGTCCCCGATCGATGTTAATTCAGGATTAACGAGTGATTTTATTGACTGGCGGTATTGATGATCAGAATACAGCTCGGACAGGTTATTGATCTCAGTACAATGAAAATTGATTACTTGGGATAGAGAGGCGATATTGACCAGAGTAGAACGTGTGCATGCCTCTACCTAAAAGCCTGATTATTTTTGTATTTCTAATGCGAAAAGGGTATTTATTTATTTTTTTGGGAATGTGTGTGTGGCGCAGATCTGTGTTATCAAGGGTAATTTGTTATCCCTGACAGTCGCTTGGTGCTGTCAGGTGGTGGCTGATCTCATGACACCAGTCACATGAGGGGAAAAGAAAAGAAAGGTTGTTTCTTCATGCATAATTTTAACCACATTTGTGCTTTGGTACGCTGTTTTCAGTGGGGAGGGACGATGAAAAACGATGAGAGAAGGAGCAAGTGTGAGATGAAGGTCAAGAAGAAAGTTCAATTCTCAATTATGAATTTTAGAAGGTCTTTTGTTTTTTTCTTTTTCCTTTAGCTTTCCGTCATCATTGCGATTACTCCGGATTGGGGTCACTAAGATTTTCTTTTTTTATTATTTTTTTTAAAGACCAATTAATATTTCACAGCTGAAAAGCCATGTGCTTTGACAAGCTTGTCTGAAGAACAGCAGAGTGAGAGCAAAAGAGAGAAAGACAGAGAGGAAAAGAGGCGAGTTTCTGCGTGCGGGTCAAGGAGAGATTTAATGAGTCGTTTTCTTCTCATTATTCTGTACAATAATTAACTGTGTGCGAGCACGTGGCTGTGTGTTCATTTTGTCTTTCCCAGCCACCAGCGGAGCGGTCATTCGCAATGGTCTCAGCTTCTCAATCTCTGGCTCATTATTAGGCAAAATATTTTAGGGTATTATAATCCAAATTGCTGAGTTTGCACATGTATTCTAGGATGGAGCAGTAACAATAAAACAAACTGGTATGTTCGTGTTCAGCCTTCCCAAGAACCAGTTGGCATTTTTGTTTGCTCACATGTTCAAAGTTCACCGTGTAAAAATCCTGAGCTAATTTCAGACGGAAACATACACGTTTTACTCTGTTCTTGGGGTTACAGCCAACCAAAGAAAATGTTTGGCTACTTTGTAAACACCAGCAAGTATTTCCCAAACTTCATTTTGGAAATAATCAATAAACTCGATAGCTTAGGCAAATTTGGGGTTACATTCTAGAGAAAAAAAACTGACAGGTGCCCACTGTACCGAATATTTATCCTTAAAGACCAGAATAGAACGCCATTGGTTCGCCTGTGGACTCTCCACTGCGAACACTTACCTTATAAATAACTATTTCATTTCATTCTTAGCAGTTTGACTTTGCAGATGTAACACATTTGTAGAGGTGACCCGTACAGACAGACAGTAAACGCCTCATCTGCTTTGGCCCATGCTGTTCAGTGCGTGGTGGTGGCTTTCAGATCTGTTCCAAACAGGTGTGTGCCCCGCTGTACAAGGAATTTAATTTCACGCTGCACATGCTGACACAAGCACACAGGGTGAAACTAGATGTTAAACGCACAGAGGGGAGAAAAAAAGCAAATGCTGCGTAGCTCTTATCTGATTATGATATAGAGGGCGCAGCTTCAGAGGAGTGGATAAAGAAACATGCAGATAAACAGGCTGATAGGTAGTTTTCCTTTGTGGGAAAATTCAGAGACTAAAAGCATCGCAATCATGACCTCTGTGTGGTCAAGAGCGTGCGTTACCTGACCGTTATTTTTCTATTTTTGGGGCTGAACTGGGGGAAAAACAAAAGTGGGTGACAGTGTGCAGACACAGCTGCATAATGAGCACTCTCAACATGAAGCTGGAAGGCAGAACGCGCAACACACTGTCGCCGAGCCCCTTCCCATGTCATGTTTAGAGGAGGAGCTCCGGAAAATAAGTGGCTTAATCGCCAGATTACACGGCTCCATTCCTCCATTATTTATACTATTATCAACGGCATCTTTAAGCTTGTGATCTGCAGAGAAGAATTCTCTGGCGCTTGTTGCAGGATGAATAGTGAGATGAAAAGTGAGTCAGCACCAAATTTTCCAAGCAGCAGGACTGTTGTCTTTTGCGCCGGCAGATTAGCTGTTTACAGCAGCATTGCGCTATAAGAGGAGTGAATCTTTAGACATGTTTAGATGAGAAAAAAACATTCAGTAGTTTCACCCTAAAATTGAGAAAGATTTAGAATATATTTGTATTTTCAAAAGCAACTGTTGTATCTACTGAAGATATAATACTAGACTCCCAATATTCACAGAGGTTAGGAACCATAGCTGAAATCTATGAATACTCGAGGTCCCATCTAAAAACGTTTATAATTGGCTACTTTAATAGTTAAGTCCCCAAATATACCCTAATTAATAAGCTCAGTGGGACCATCTTAGCCCTACTGTAGAAGTCTACGGTCTTTCTGGTTTCCGCTCTTGATGGTACAGCCAATCAGCGCCAAGGAAAATGCTAGCTAAAGTATGGTCGTGCTAAGTGGTATTGCATTCAGGTTTTTCAGGTCCCAAAGTTGTGTTTTCTTTCAAAATGTCATACCATGAGCTTAGTAAACCAAATACATCCTCAGAGTGGTGGAAAGTTAGGGAGAGAGTCTACTATATAAGCAATTCCTAACTCATCAGTCATCGTGTGCATTTAGTCATAGTCCTAAACTTTGAACTTTGGAGTTCTTTGTTGTACTTTGGTCTAGAAATCTAACGGTATAAGCTGAGATTGATTATTGTTTTTCTTTGTTCCTTACAACAGGACTGAGTGGAGCAACTGAAAACTATGCAATAAGATAGCTGCTAGCCTGTTAGCCGGAGAGTTTAGAGCACTGCATGATGTACTTATCTGTCCATACTTTTTATTTGTTCCTGTTCATTTATTTTGTGTTGTGGAAAAACTGAAAATAGCTGGAAGGAAGAAGACCCTTAAAGAACTTTAATCCAGACAATTGAACATTTTAGTGGCTTTGAAACCATAACCCTTTTCTATGTGTAAGCAGCCCAGGCGTATGAAGGCTCGGGGACGTTGTCCTTACGCTTCCTTTACACTCGTTAGACTGAAATGAAAGCGTCAACACGCAGATGCTTTGCATGTATCTGCTGCAAACAAAAAGTGATTCATTTTTCAAAATGGGTTTTCTCTGAATACAGTCCACCTTTGCCAACTTTATCAGTGTCACAGAGAGAAATTCAAGATGAAGCCTCTTACCATCTCATATTCTAATATTTCAAAGTGAGAGTGTGTGTGTTTCTAACATTAACCAGTCAGCCTGCTGGCGAGGCTCGCTCTGGCTGTCAAAGTAAGGCTTTGATCACACTGGGACTTATCTACCAGTTCTCATCCACTCCTCTCTCTCTCTCTTGTTCTCTCTCATCCCTCCATCCCTCCTGTACTTCTTGAAATAGTTTTTTTCCCCGCTGCCCCTCTCTCCCCTCTCATCTGTGCTCATCCTTACTGTGACGTGGATGAACCCAGCAATATGTTCCCAGAAGCAAACCTGGCTGCAGCACAGATGCATTGCAAGCCAGTCTCCCTCATGAATATGCAATGTGACGTAAACACTAATAGAGACCTGCTGCGTTGTCATTAAGCACGTTTGCTAAATTAGCCAGACGCTGAACGGGCGCAAATTACAGACGTCTCTTCTCTTGTCTCATATGTATGAATGAACCAGCCTCCTTCTATAAAACTTCCCTGTGACTCACAGGTTCAGCTTGGCGAATTACACTGCAGAGGTGTTATCCTTAATCCGCGCGCCTTCATAGACTTCTTACACAGGCGTACACACACAACTCCTGTAAATACGAGTCTGTTTTCTTACCTTCAGGACAGAGCTTCACAGCAAGCTTGACCTGTTTACAATAATAACTTCTTCTTTTGCTTCCAACTGTCTCATTCTGTTAGTTTCTCTCTCTTTGTATGTCATTTTTTTTTTCATTATTTATTTTTATTATTAGTTTTTCCTATTATCTTCCCATCCTCTCCTGTCTCTCCTCCCTCTCTCTAACCATGTGTTGTCAACCATGATGCTAATCATGGGTAAAGGCTTTTTCTAGGAGGCTAAGCTTCCATATTGTACATGTTTTGGACCCCCAGGAAACTGGATTCTGATCATTTTAATGTTCATTTTTATTTTACTTCTTATATCCATGCGTATCTGATCTCGATCTCCTGTTTTCATTGGGTGAGAGGTGGACGGGTCACCAGGCCATCACACGGCTTGTTTAAAGTAAATATTGGATATAACCGGGGCTGCAGTTTTCTGGCTGATCACCGATCTTTACAAAGCCTGACTTGCCAATTCTGAATTCTATTTTTTTGTCTGAAAAGTTGCTAAATACAGCATCAGTGTTGGTAAGTTGGCAAAAGTGTTGACTATTATTAACCATGCACATAAATGAATCAGTCAGGTTGATGTGTATGTGTATAGCACATTTCAGCAACAAGGCAGTTTGGTTTAGTTTCTAGTGCAGATATCTTAGGAAAATTGAAATAAAATGGCTGACTGATTTGTCAGTGCACCGGTAGATATAATTTCAACTATTTTTGCCCCTCTGTTTCTTCCTTCTATTTGGCTGATTTGAATTCGCCCCATGCGGCACAGTCTGATGAGACTGTTCTTGTCGACCAGGCCACAGCAGTGACACGCCAGCCCACTGAAATTATGCATTCTGTGTCTGTTTTATTAAACTTCTGCACTTGAAAATATTTACTGGGAGGCTTTTTCCACAAATGAAGTTTGGTCAGGGACCACAGCAGGCCATGAAAAGCTGAAAAACCCAGTCTAAAAATGATTAAAGCTGCCTATTGTAGTGGTTCAAACACCAAACGTATTGTTAATATGGGAAGTAGAAACCGTTTTGGCTCCATCGTAGAAGCCTTGGTGTTCCTAAATTCCACTCTTGGTGAACCGCTTATTTACCTTTCCAACTAACGGCAAGGTAATTGAACGATGCTTCTGGATTGGCTGTTTTTACAGACGCCGGCCAATAGTGGGTCTTCGTACTTCAGCTTCTCAAGCTTGTTTAAAAAAATATATCTTTGACAGTTTCGGGCTAATGCTGACCCATATCCAGTTCTTAGTCAAATAACAATTATGTCTGAACAAACAGAGAAAACTATCCCAAAAAATGTAGAAAACCAAATTCCTTTTAATTAGAGGAGGAAACCTCTTTTTAGTTATAAATGTATATATAACTAAAGGTATCTTTTGTCAAAACACGCCTCTCTTGTAAATTATATCTTGGATCTCAATGAGACAATTTGTATAACAGAATGAGTTTATTTAAAAGGACCAAAAAAAAAAAAAGATAAATTCATTGTTGCTTTTATAATCTGAAAACTAAACCAGGTTTTTGTGACCCTGGAATATTTTGAACTTGACATCTTTGGCCGACTTGGCAAAAAGTTCGGACATCTTCGGTGTCCTTGTTGGACAAAATAAATTGCACTGTTTTGTGAACGGCTTGACTGCTTCTATATTTCTCTGCCTGCCCCTGCATCTCAAACTCTGACCATGAGTCACAGGTTTATAGAGCATAATTCATACAAACTAACATCCCTTTTCTCATCCGACTTGTCATCTTCCCTCTGAGCTGCATGTGAAACGTAGCGCTTCCTTTTTTGCTGAAAAATAAGCAGATATAGCTGCTTCCAGGACTGGCTAATGGCCCCCCCCTGGTTTTTAATAGTAGAGTGAGAGATTTAACAGGGTAGCCATGTACCAAATACACGCGATAAGTAACAATCACAATTAAAACCAAAGTTCATTCTGATTTTTAAACCATGATAAGAACATCTTGTATGTTTGACCTCTGCTGCTTGGGGATTTTGGTCCATCATTGGATCTTAGTTAGTTTTTTTTAAACATATTGCAGTAGTTAATGAGAAATGCAGACAGACACTCTGGTCAAGGTTTATTTTTAAAAGCAGTTCCTTTGAGTCATTTTACATTTGAGTTTTCGGTGCTTATTTAGAGTGACATCGGATTTGTCACCCTCATGTCTATTTTTATTGTGACGGTTCCAAAAGCAAATTCAGTCAACATTGTTTATACTCTAGTGGCAAGGTTGAACAAACAAGGTCAGTGTTGGTGTGTGTGGGGGTGTGTGTGTTGTGTGTGTTAGTGGCAGGGGGAATGAGGGGTCATTGCATGTTGCTTTCATATGTAGTTCTAAAGCTGATCGTGCAAGGTCAGCATTAGAGTCCTTGGACATTCGCGTCCACCTGAGTGTTAGCATCACCGGAGCAACAGTTAAAAGTTATTCCAGGCAGCCTGTCGGCAGAAGTCCATATCATCTGAAAGGTGAGAAGGTGAACTCTAAGCTCTCTGTGAGTCAATGTATGATGGCTACATGGCTGTTGCCTTGATTTATCTGTACAAGAAGCAAATGTACCTCCAAAGGGGGAGGTAGGAGGGGAGTGAAAAAAAAAAAAATAGTACAATGTTTCAGAATTGAAATGCAAATAGGCAAAGAAAGCATTTGTGTTCTACGTGCTCAAAAGCTGGAGCTTTGAAGTTTCACGTCAAAATGTTTGGCCAGAACATTAACTGAGGTTCAGAGTCGTTGCTTGAAAAGTTTCTTCAATGGCTGTCGTCTCCAAGTTCAAGTTGGGTGCCACATTAATTTACAGTTGATTTGTGCTTCTGATTTTATGCTGTGAAATTTTCGTTGTACGACCGCTACTGCGTTAGAATGCATAAAACGAAGAGGACTCAGTTGATATGAATAGTTTGCCTCGTCACAGAGTTTTACCATTAGAGAATCCAACTATTCAACTAGAAAATCCAAATTTGTTGACTTGGTAGGCAGTTAAGTGAGGTGGGACATCTGTTATGTAGTACTTGGTCTCTGAGGTTGTATTTTTCAAGGTGCAGTTCAGAAAACTCAATAGGAATACATCTTGATTTCAAATCAGAAAGCTTTCCACCAGCTATCAAGTCAGAATTTATTATAGTTGCTATGTGTACAAATGTTAATGCCATATTACACTCCTATCGAATTATATTTCAAACTCAATTAGTAAACGTAATATAGTGGATCCTGATCATTTGTGGGGGTTAGAAATAATGCTAATGCTTTCTGCTTGCATGCTACTGCTAGTTAGCTTGGTCATGCAGCAAAACAATTAGCAAAACATTCTTTTGAGAAAACAGTCATTTTTTGTTAACGTAAAGCAACTAGCAGAAAGTTAGCTGGACGAATGATTACCTAGATGGATGTTTGTGACCTGTTTTTTTTTTTTTACATTAGAAAATAGTGCAGATGTTTTATTCACAGAACACACACTGATCTTTTATTCAACAAACCAATGTGCCAATCTTTAGGAGCGGTTTGGAGCAATAAGAGCTGAATGTCACCTGGTTTTTTTCTCAAAATGAAAAGAAAAAAAGCAAAGAAAATATATTGCTGCCACACTTTGAGGGAGAAAAAAAAAAGATATATTTGACTTGTGAGGATTTCCATTTTCTATTTATATTTCAACTACTGTATTTTTTCTGAGGCATTTATTCAACGCGACTTTCTTCACTAGCATAAAAAAAGTAGGTTGAGTTGCTTAAGGACACCGACCTCCTGAGACACTATCTGCTTTTTTTTTTTTGTTTATTTTTTATGAAGCTTAAAAAAATATTTTTATTCTCTAAATTTAGGAAGTAACATCTGGTCGTCATTCATCTCAGCTCCTATGGTTGCTCAGGCCGTTTGAAATTGAGACTACAGGCTTAGTGAGGTAAGAGATTGCAGTTCAGAAGAACAAAAGGCTCTCTGTGTCAACCTGGAGAAAGAGGGAGGGGAGCTGGCGTGGCCTTGTGGGGAACCAGGAGGGGGGTTATTATTAAGTAGCGACCGTGTCCGAGAACTGAGTCGGAACGGAGAGGACGGGGAGGGGACGGTTTGCAGGAGACGATGTCTTACCACAATGACTCTTGTGTCTTCCGTTTGTCAGGGATGTGGACGGTGTGTCAGTGGTTCCAGGGCAGGTCGGGTGATATGTGATGTAGAAGGGTAATTAGGGTCATTACACATGCATGATAAGTGCAGTGGTCTGCAACACTGCTGATCAATTTTCTTTTTCCTCTCTGCGTAGGTAAAGGCCACGATTTTGTAGTCTAAGGAAATAAGTATTTCAAAACCTTTCCACATATAATGTGACATTTATTCTACACAATAAATGTGTACGAATCAGATCTGTTCGAAGATGAAAAAAAACGTAAAAGTGAAAACCTGGTTCCATGAGAGTAAACAAACCTAACCCTTTGTAGACTTTTGATACAAATTTACGTGAAGCCTCTTCCGCTCTAGCCTGACTGTTGTCTTCCTTCACAGTTTTGCTCGATTCTCATTTCCCTTCAGTGGAATTTCTCCTATTCAGCTCAATTTCTGCACTTCTTTCTTCAGTGTAGGGGATGGTTGTTTAAAGCGCACGCAATTTCCAATAAGCTTCATAGTGTAGCTTTCTGCATGGTACGTATGTCATGGTCAAATGATAGCCACGCCTCCAGGAAGCAATTGTTTCACAATGGCTGATGGTCCAGACCCTCTGAACGAAGCAAAGCGAAGCACAAAGTGATGGTTTGTACCAGGCCTTTTCTGGTCTAAATTTAGCCAAAATGGAGTATGTGTCCACCTATCGCCAGTTCATCCATAACTCTGCACATACTGCAAATTATGTTAGAAACACTTTGCCACTCCAGTAGTTGGACTTGGATGTTACTTTGCCTAATCCTGCTAATTCTTATACAAAATACTTGCATTTCTATATTTTATTAGGTATTTTCAAATTAATAGCTATTAATGGCAATCAAAAACACAAATAATGTCAGTCCTTTGTTGAAGCACAAAATCATTCTTAAGAAACCCCTGTTGTAGTATGACGCTTTGTAACCTCCCTGAAAAAAATGGCATTAGTTTAAAGATACAAATGTGCAAAAGTCCAGAAAATCAAAATATGACAATCGAGTCAGAAAGTGTTCAGCTACATATTACTTCTGTGTGGCTATTTCAGCTTTTCTATTCTTTACTGTCTCCTGAACAAAGCTGTTTATTTTCCAGCTCAATGTCACTGGAGAAATTTTTCATTATATGCAGGAAATATTTAGAAGTTATTTATGATGGTTTCGTTTTAAAGGGACTCTGTGGACCTTTGAGAGAAAACACATTGTTGTGTTGATACAGAACAGCAATCTCAGCCCTGATTAAAAAGTAAATATTTAAGAAACTTTTAAAAAAGAAACTTTTTTTAAGACAAACATGGGAAATTTTGTTCTAACTCCATTTGATCCAGTAAAAGTTTCAATTTCTTTCAAAGCCGATTTCCAGCCCTAATGCTGCAAAACTCATTCAAGCTTCCTGTTTTTCAATTTTTTTCCTACATCCTAATCACCTCTACCCTGAACAGCTAACCTCAAAAAACCTAAAGTAACTTTTTACCCTCTGAGGGTGGGCTTTACATGTTTAATGATACCCCTTCCAGCTTTAAAGTCAAATCCATGTTCCCTTAAAATCAAACCCATGTTCGCACTTTATCATTATGAATAAAATCTGCCTCAAAGCTTAAAAATGGCTAATGGCTGCCAGATGAGCGGATCATGACCTGCCTTTAAGCCAGAACGTTCGTACCGTAAGGTCTCCACGGGCTAATTTGAATGTAAACACTGACCCCCCCACCCCACCTCCACCCTGGGATAAATGGGCTTGGGGTTGATGGGTGAGGGATGGGGTGCATCCCTGGCTGAAGGCGGCTCTTTAAAGGCTTAGCGGCATCCGCTTAGACCTTGCGTTCTGCCTCTTGCCTCTTCAATAGAGCAGAGCTAATCTGGGTGTGCTTAGGCCAGCTCCTCTCCTCTCTTGGACGACTGTCTACCTCTGTAAACGTGAGACACTCTGCGTTTCACTCAAGGACACTCTGACGGGGACACGATGCCGACCTTTGAGTCAGAGCATCGGCTGTCCGACCGCTTGGCCAGAGCCGTCTTTTACTCCACAGAGTTCTCCAACCGACTGTCTTTTATATTCCTGCATGCAGGTGTAGTCTAAGTGTGAGGCTCAACTGATATACACGTTGAGCCTTTAAAAGATGTAAAGACAGCAGCTACGTTGGCGCTGTGTGTCCTTGGGTTTGAAGTAAGAACAGCAGGAACCATAAGATTTCTGAAGAATAAACACTGGCTCTTGGAGGTGAGCAGATCCCTCTCTATCGCCCCATCTCTTGCCTCTCCGGGTCCCCTGGGTCTCGGTGTCAGCTGCTTGCACAATAGGACAGCTGTTTCCAGATCAGCCAGAGATCTACATGCCCCTGGGGGTTGGATTAGGCCAATTAGTAGCTGTCCATCACCGTGACATATCATGGACAGCTAAATCAATACTTGAATGGACAGAAGGAGGAAGGGGCATGGAAGGGGGGTGGATTTGGGGACATGGGGGGAGGCTGGATATGAGTGGGACAAATGCAGTGTATGGTTAAAACCAAAAGTTTATATACAGCAAATTAAAAGACACAAGCACCTTGTTTTTCCTCACCGTCTAAAGTTAGAAAACCAAACTTTTCTTGTTTGTTTTCTCCATTTGCTAAATGCTACAATAATGAGAGAGAGCACATGTCTAAGAGTTAATTATTAAAGTCTTCACAATCAGAAGTTTACATACGGTATCTCTTTAAGCGATGAGGGAAAGCCTAGAGGATGATGTCATTTCTTTAGAAACTTCTGATAGGTTAACTGAGTTAATTGGAGCTATAAGCTTATTTAGACATGATGGGAGTACCACTCTGGAAGGAGTTGAGCTTTGTGTCCCTAATGTTCAAATCAAATCCAGAACAATGCACACAAGGAGACGTCCTGAGGTCTAATGAAACTAAAGTTTGTTTTCCTCCCAGTTTGGCGGAAAAACTGGGACCCTCATACCATCCAGACTATAAAGTAGTGGGGTGAGTTCATAAAACAGATTGCATCATGAGGAATGAATATTATGTGGAAATATTGAAGCAACATCTAAAAAGCAAATTGGTCTTCCAAATAGACAATAACCCCAAAGACACCCCAAAGTGGGTAGAGAACGGCTTAAGAACACCAAAGTCAATGTTTTATCATGGCCATCATGAGGTCCTGATCTCAGTCTTATGAATAAGTTGAGGGCTGATCTGAAAAGACTGAGTTCCACCAGTTCTGTGCCAGAACTCCAAGAAACTATGGCAAGACGTTTGTAGAAGGAAACCCAAAAGATTTGACCCAAGACTTACTGTTTAAAGACTGTGCTACCAAATACTGAGAAATGTATCAACATACAGTTTGATGACATTAATAAATAAATCTGACATATTCTTTCTCTCATCACTGTGGAAAATTAATTAATTAGCAAAAAAAATAAAAAATTGCAAATTCTAATTAATGTATAAGAAGAGACATTCAGTCTGATTATATGTCAGACAGTAAGAAAAAGGAAGGTGAACACAACCAATTAAAATTCCAGACTATGCAGAGATGATACAACACACACTTTTGGTGCCATGTGGCAAGATTAAGGGCTTGAATAATTTTTTAAAGTCGATAGAGACAGAATAATACCTTAATACAACCTTGTCTTACTCATGAACCTCCAGAGACGATAAAAATGAAAAGGTGTGCAAATAATCGCCCCCTCTCTCTTTCCCCGTCACTTCTCTCTGGTTCCCATCTGCTTTGACTTTACATATTAAGGATTCGTGCTCAGCTTTCCCTAAGAGGTGTGCAGGAGACAGAGATTGGGTTTATAAAGTTTGGGGGACATCGGCAGATTTTATCGGCTTCTGACAGTTAAAAGGAGGAGAAACAAACACAAACCGGCAGAGAATCAATAAGATTCAGAGAGAGAGAGAGTGACGGAGGGAGGATTAGCAACCTGGTGCTGTGGAGACGGAGAGGAGGTGATAAATAGGAAACATCGGGGATCCAGATGGCTAATAAATAAAATATTCATGCAAGAAAGATATTGTTTTCCTCTTTTTGGGGGAAAATGTGGCTGCATCAATTAAACCGAATGAGATCGGTATGAATTCAGCAGAGTGGGGAACCGAACATCCGTCACAATCCGTATATCAGGGATATGACTGTGAATGCTCTCCCTCTTCCCAAAGCTTCTGCTCCTTTTAAAGTTTTCAGCTGATTGAGCTAAAAGTCAATGGACTGAGGAGTTAGACGGCATTGATGCGAATAGAGGGGTGGGAGCGACGGATAAAGCAATGTGGAGAGAGAAAGCAAATAAATTGCTTTCACAAAGAAAGAAAAGAGCAACAGAAATAAAAGATGAGTTTTTTTAATTAAATTCAGAAATGGAAGAGGATAAAGAGGGGGCTCTGTAAAAGGAATAAAAGGCCAGATGAGTGAGAAAAAAAAAATCGATCTGGAAGAGAAGGAGAGGATGTTGTTGTTTGAATATGAAGCTTGGAACATCTGGCGTCACTCTCCAAACTTCTTTGGCCTTTTGAATTTGAATGTGTTCGTAGGATACGATGGGGGAGAGGGTGGAGGGGGGGGCGTTAGTCTGAGGCTGTAACACACCCCGCCACCAGGCCTGCCACACTGGCTTACGTACGCCTCGGTGGATACGAGAAGCGAGATTGAAGGTTTGAGAGAGGACAGAGAGGAAAAAGCCAAAAAAACCAAAAAAAAAGATGCATGGAGGAAAGCGACAGATGGACGGGAGAGATGATGTTGGGAAAGCATCCGGAGAAGAGATTTGTTTGTGATTGATTTACTTTGCTCTCCGTCGTGGAGGGTGTTGTAGATTTTTGCTCTCTGTGGGGCAGTGTGTTTAATTTTATTTTATTTTTTCCCATTTCATTCATGTGTCGGCTCGCAGGTGACGCAAATCGCAGTTTTCCTTTCTGACAGCGCTCCTCGTGACCTCCAGCTATTCATAGAAATGCTCTGACAAACATGATTAGCTCCCCACATGTTTTAACATTCATTCTACATTATGATCTGTATATCTATTTTTGGCCTTTCAGTCATGTTTTTTTTCTTCTTTTATTTTTCATTATCGTTTTCACATATAACCAGGAAGATGTCAAATTCAGAAGAAATTATGAAATAATCTCATTTTGGAAAGTCCTTGTAAATCAACCTTGTACTTAAAACTCCTTGTAAGGACTCATGTCTATTGAACATCTGGTTTAATAAGTTTGGTTTCATAAGATTTTCACTCAGGCATGTTTGAATATTTTATCTCGTCCCATCTATTGAAGCATTTGATTCATTTTTGATCGAATAAGACATTTGTAGTACGGCTGTGTCTCAATGGAAAGTTCTGGTTTTGACTCTGGGTGACAAAAACTGACAGCTTTGTCAGAATTGTTGCTTTGGATAATTCCTCCATTTTTGGTTTCATAAGATCACCAAGAAATATTACTAATTAAAAATGTGATTAAAGGCAATTGCTGTTCTGCAGAGGACTACTCCAAAATGGGTGTTTCTTAAGAGCAATGTGACATTCAGTCAGTCATGCAGTTCTCCTAAAAAGAAGCAAAAACAAGTACCTTTACCTTTATCATCACCTTCATCATTATCAGAATAACTACCAAAACGTACATTATGTCCACACGGCCCAGCCCTGGTGTGGCTGTTGACTCTTTGCAACTATGTCACCTAATCAGGTTGGGATGGAATGTCGGATGTTAGAAACGAGGGTATTGAACGGAGAAACTGCGATTGTTTTCCCCAGTAGTTTTTACCAGTGTAAAGACTACTGGGCTTGTACTTGTTCAAGTGGAGATAATTTGTCTGGGGAAGTTGCACATTGTTTGTGGCATTCATAGACAGCGGTATTTACAAAATTGGAAATGGCTAGCTTAGAAACCGACCCATACCCTCACAACTTTGATGAAACCACAAATTTAATAAATTCATGCCACGTGACATGTACCACTATGTTAGAAACAGAGCAGACCTAAAGGCATGCAAAAGTCTAGATGCTTACTATTTTTTTATTTCTTTCTTTTTGTAGATGGTAGGCTACCTGATGGTGGGGCATTTCCTCCATGATTACTAATAATTAGACCCATACCTATTCTATGATGGAGTATTTGATTGCATTCTACTAATCTTACTTACTTGTGAATGTTAATCTACTTATCTTGTAAAAAGTGTTTGTTGCAAATCCATGGATACACTGAGGGCTGCTGGTCCTTACAACTGACACCTGCTATCCATCGCGTCTTCTTTCCTCATCAAAATGAAGCAAGTTTGGTTTGCATCTGTCTTTTGTAGCCAACCGCTCAGCACCCTATGACCATTTTTACAGATAAATCAACTTCATAGAAATGATATTAAGTGACCAACTGTCTGTTTTTTGATGCACTCATAGGTGGTTTTGGCGTCCGTCTGTTCTGAAGATTGTGCAAAGAGTCAATAGTTGTTGATATGACTAGAAAAGCTCTTTATGTATTCAGTCCATTTACCATTCGTGGTCATTTGGCTTGAAACTTCCATTGGCTGCATCTGTAGTTTTCCTTCCACCCCATCATCTTTCATCTGTCTCTCCCTTCAGCCCCTCTCAGCGGTCTTCTTTATGTCATGTGTCTCTGAAAGTGTCTGCTGTCTGCTCTTTATGATCTTAACAAGCACATTTTCTGCCTGTTTTAACCCTTAAGGAAGCGCTGAATTATTCATTGGGTTGTGCTGCCACCGCTGTTGCTGATGGGTCAGTCACAAAGCCATAGATTTGTAAATGAGTGCAATCCACCTTTAGTCTGTGCACATGTGCCCAGGAGGGGGGGCGGGTACATTTGCTTGCAGAAATGCAGCTTCAAAACTGATCAGAATTTTGAACGCAGATGAAATTTGCATTTTGGCATGCATAGAGCAGACTTTGGTGCAGGAAATGATTAAAAGTCAATGGAGAGTGAGTCAAAGTGTTTTTTATTTGTGTGTGTAGCATTGTGTGTTTAGACGGGGTCAGGCTCTCCGGTTTGAAGACAAGAAGTGTTTTGTTCTACAAGAATGGGGTGTGCGCGTGGGTGTGTGCTCGTGCGTGTGTGTGTTTTAGCTGTCGAGAGCTGAGTGCTGCCAGGATTTGTGCCTGTGCTACCACAATGACCCTTTCATCCGAAGAAACCTCTGATTGTGTGTTTGTGTGTGTCTCTGTGTGGCCCTGAATGTTGGGGTGTGTGTGTGTGTGTGAGAGAGAGAGAGTGATTTTGCAGAGCTCTTTTTTTTCTTTGAGACCCAATCTCTTTATCTGTCCAGAACAATAAAAAGATTGAGGCCCAAAGGCACACACACACACACACACACACCCACGCCCTCCACACACACAGAGAAAACGAACAGAGGACAGACAGCAGGAAGACAAGCAGACAGACAGAAACATAGCTTACCCAAACTGAGGTGTACAATTCAGGTCACCGGCGTTGGCTGAATGCACACGGCCTTTAATGACAATCGTTCAATACAGGAAAAATTGCATTGTCTTATTTTTAACACTGATGTCCTGACCTGGAAATACTCCAGTGGAAAACCGGAGGTACGCCGATCAGAGAGTTGAGGCTGATTCGTGATACACAGTTTCTGAAAACCTTGACCTGGAAAAGGTCGGACCAGGATATATTAGATTAAAAGATGATTTTGAAATGAGGTTCTCGGAAGCCAGTTTGACGAATAGTTCTCTTGCCTGTAGCAGGAAGATGTCCAATCACAAGGAACTTGTAAGAAAAGTAAATAAATAGCACTTTTGGTCAAAACTGATTAGAAGTTATTTAGCTAACTTGGGGGATTGATTTTTTCCAGATTCCATGGAGAAATTCACCATCTTAGACGGAGTTGGACAACTCAAAGTTCCAAAATCAAGACTAGAGCGACTGAAAATTCACAGCTGGTGAATGCAGCCTCTTAACAAAAGAGTTTGGCTAAAACACAACCGCTGCAAACTTAAAGTCTTTGGTGAAATTATAGGGTGTGTTAATATCAACTAGCCCTGTATTTTATCTATCTGACATGATGATGGGTTGAGTAAAAAAGGCTCACAAGCAAAAGGTTGAAGCTATGACGCATGACTACTTTGCCAATTCCCAATTTAACTACATATCTAATATATACTTACAGCCATCTCTTTAAATTTGAAAACCCAAATCCATCAAAACAGAAAAACCTTTCTGGGTTTGTAGCTCTCACAACAGGTGTCCAAGGAGAGGAGAGGTGAAGGAAGCAGTGAGAAAAGTATGAAGAACCCTAAAGAAAGAAGCAGAGGAAACACTGGTTGGATAGTGACTTGTGGAATAAACGGAAAATTGTCACTGAGTTCCACCTTATATAATAAAGACAGGCTGACTTGATTTTAGGGAGATTGTCTGATTCACAGAGACATCTCTAGAATGTGGTAAAATGACTCGATTACCAATATTAGCAGCATCCTGTCGAGACGAATGTGAGAGTCAACGCGTCTGAGTCTCAGCAAATTAGCGAGGCAGATATAAAACGTTTTAGATAAGAGCACATTAGTGCAAATTGACAGGTAGGAGCTGAAAAGCTAGTAGGAATGGAAAGAGGAAAGGAAGAGTGTGCAGTAAAAATAAAGGGAGATGACAAAGAACAGAAAGGAGAAACAAGGTTAAAGGAGAAGAGGGAAGTGAGGCCGGTGCAGCTTTGCTTTTTCACTCCTGCGTGGGTGTGTGTTTGTGAAGCCAGTTTCTAAGCTACAAATAGTTCTGCTGAGACAAACCCAGTCTGACAGCAATCACACACTCAAACTACCCACTTTGATGGCCTCCTTTCTTTTTTTTCTGCTCTTTCTTTCTTCCATCTTGGCCTCCTCAGACTCCTAATTTGATGAGTTTTCCACGGTTGGGGCCCCTGGTTCCTCGACATGCATGCAGTTTTGTGTGGTTCTGGCAACTCACCGAGCTATTTTTGGCGCTCTGTGTTGGCTGTGCATGCTAAGCGAAGTCTGGGTTCAGTCCCTGCTCCTGTTACTCATGTTTTGTATATTTTTTTTATACATATTTCCATCTCTTTTTCCACAGTGAGTCACCCCCCGTTTCTCAATTTTTTTTTCCTTCTTTTGTAAGTTCAACTAAACTCTAATGTGAACAACACGAAGAGCAGAAATTCTTTGCTTGTTTTCAGTGGAATACTAAGTTTCTAAAGACGATAAAAAACATTTTCTTAAGTCTTTTATAAATACCTTTGAAAGCAAGGACATCTTAAATGTGCTGAAAGACTGTTGTCTTTTTTTTTTCCCCCTGAAAAGAAAATCATTCAGCGGTTTAAGATTTAAGTAAATAAAAGATCTGTTTTTTATTATTTCAGCTGTGAAATCATTTGATTTGAATGTGCTTCACTCATTCAGTGCCTCATCTGGATGCCAAATGTTAAATGAGAAATTCCTCCGTTAAGTGCAGTACTCATGTTCATTTTCGTTACTAGCAGGAAAGTCACGCTGTCATTCACCGCTGTGTCAAAGGAGCCGCACATTTAAAAAGTCAGCAGAACACTTGAGCTGAAAATACTTAAAAGAAAGGAAAAAAGAAAGAAGTAAAGCATCGTTCAGATACTTTAGATACTTTACATTAACACGTCTAATTCTGTAGCTTTTTCTCCAAGTTTGGGGCTGTACCTCAGTAACTTTCAGGATAACTGGCTGTGTTGGTTTATTCAATGTAAAGGGAAGCACAAGCAGGCATAGAGAGAACGAAGTCAGAAAAAACAGGCAGCATTGGTCCTGAGACGGAGAACCGAACCCAGACAGTTGGAGGACTAATAGTGTCTATAAACATGCTCTGCACCACATGCCAGCTTTCGAAATGTTTTCAGTCATTATTTCTGCAGTCACAGCAAAGTCTCAAGTTTACTTCTTTAATGTCTTCGACAGCCACCATTCCTTACTTTAGATTGAACTTCGTTTTAACTTCATTGTGACTTTGTTGACCTTGTTAACTGTCTTATAAAATCTTAGGCTCATTTTTTTCCTGACAGAAATGAGACAATTGAATAAAAAGTCATTGCTGTGTTATTACAGCCGTGACAAAAATAATTGACATATTCACTCGGCGTATAAAATCAAGACATGAAAGGGAGATTAAATCAAATTGGACCTAATTTTGGTCAAGCAGAAACACAAGACTAGTTTGAAAAATAGCCTACGAGACAAAAAGAACCTGATGACTACGGTATTTTCTTTAAATTTCAAATGTTAAAAGTAGCCCAAGACTATAAAAACAATAGAAGATTAAACTTTAAATTTCCATTTCTCTTTAAGCACTACTTCTTCACATTATTTTGTTTTTTAATAATAATTTTACATATTTATTAAGGCGTGGCGTGGTTCTGGCTGAGGGACCCAGTCATTGTTTAAATGTGACAAATCTTCAAAGGCCTGAGGGAAAGAATTTATCACCACACATTTTCCATTGTTTGTCTGGGAAAAAATACAAAAAATATTCTTATAATGTTATTCCCTGCCTGTGCTTTTTAGAAGAGGGTCGATTTAATTATCGTTCACTTGTAAGCAGGCGTCCAAAGACTAAGATATAATAAAAGTTTTAGATGTAAGAGCAGCGTGGTGACAGGAAAAAAAATTAATTTGAGAAAACATTAAATATTTACCTCTCCGCAAACGAGCAAAAGAATAAGAAACTAATTAGTAAATAAGGCTTTAAAGAGTTTATTTAGGCTTAAAGAAGCTTTTAAACTGTCAAATGTAACTTCCTGAAACCTTAAATGCAATTTCAGGTTGCCATTTGCTATGGTTACCTGAAACTATGACAAAAAAAATTTGTCGTAGTCGTAATAAAGCATCTTCACCAACACATGCACACCATGGATGCTATAGGTGCCTCTATCATTTGGGTCTGTTGAAGCAATGTGCGTGGGTCTGATCGGGGTCAGTACAGTGTGGGTGGTCCAGCGTCGGACAGAACCGTCCTGCTGCTGCATGTTGGTGGAGGGTGGATGTCACAGACAATGCTGTGGATCAGTAAAGAGCTTTTTGTCACACAGACAGAGGGAGGAAGAGGCCATCACTCATTTGCAAAACAGTAAGCCGTGGTTAAAGACACACTCATTTTATTTTAATGGTGTGTTTACTGGAGCTGCGTAGGGACTCAGGAGGAGGTGAAGGAACACACACCACTCAGTAAAAGGCTAACAAATGAGTGGACTGTTATGTAAATGCGTATCCTTTTATGATGTTATATGTGCTGTTAGTTCCTGTTGGAAAGCAATTAGCACATTACACTGTTCTCTTTGTAATACAGACATTTCTCTCACAAGCTTTAGAGTTTTAGCAACAAAGAAGAAGAAGAAGAAGAAACCACAGGCTGTGCTCTGAAGCGCATTAGAATAGTCTGGAATGTTTGTCGGGAATCAAGAGTCTTTACTGCCAGTTTAGATTCCAAGGTTTGTGCGTTAAGACCAGGGCTACGAGTCTCTCATGGTAGGATAACCTCATAAACACATACCGTAGTCTCACTGTATTAATAATGAAGTTTCATACAGAGTTTTGTAACGTGGTTTGTTTGGTTTTTAAACAGGAAAGCACTAGCTGTTCCTACTTGTGCTAAAAAAGTATGATATGTTTAAATGTGTGTTAAACTTGTTTGCAGTTGGATTAAAGTTTAATTTGCTTTTGCTCTTGATGTTTTGATACCATACTTTTTTATAAATGTCTGCATATTTTCATTATAACATTAGCTACTGGATTGTATTAGAGTGTATGTTTACACATGTACTTTGAAGCCGTACTGTGTGAATTTGGGGTTTTCTCCAGGTGAAAGTTAGCATCGTTAGTGTAATTATGTCTCTGTTGTTAAATATATTGACTGTTTTTGAAGAATAATTATTTGTTTTATTTAGAAATGAAATTTGAGACGTCTCATGCACTCCTGGCTCTTATTAGATCTGACCTTTCTTTTTCTTCTTAGATAGAAAAAAGTTTGAATGCTTGGCGTTGCACACATATGTCATCATGCCATCTTGTGCTCACAGGTAATGATGTCTCCCCTTTTATCTCCGGGTGTGTGACAGGAAAGCTCGACATGAGTGGGCTTGTTGAACATGCTGAAAATATGAAAAGTAAAGAAAACCACTGGAGGAACGTGGTTGCTTGCGTGTGCAGGGGTGTGTGTGTGGGGGTGTGTGTGTGTGTGTGTTTGGCACAGAAAGGGAGCTGGAGACCTTTTCAGGCAAACGCCATGTCCCTCAACGTCTTTACTGATAACAGTCAAGCTCCCAGTTTCTGTTCCTCTTAATTACATCTGCAATTACATCTTAATTGGAAATAAAATTTTGCGCACAAAGTTCATTTATTTATCATTTTTTAAAATGGGAGCCTTATTTCACTGCACTCTGTTGTCTTGTAAACATTTTGTGACAGTTGAAATCTTCCTGTGGGTTTGCAACAACACGGGGAAATTAGATGAAACGATTCTTGGTCTTTCAATCTAGCAGATAACAACAAACTTTAAAGTCTTAGCTGAGCCTGACCTCAAGTTGTTGGCTATTACTGAGACTCCAAGCTGTCCCTGTGCTGGATTGATTAGAGTGGAAGAAAACTACCCTTAGCTCAGGGTTCTGCAGAGCTCAGTGAAGGCAGAGACAGCTCCAGCTGGAGTTCCTTAAAACACCAAGAGTGGTGAGCAAAATGTTAGGTTTCCAGCGAGATTCTGTGGTACAAATGTGATGAATCAGGTTATGAACTTAAGAAATTACATGCGAATCATATCTTATTGTTTGTGCTCATAAAAACAATCAAAATAAACCTTATTTCAACAACTTTATTTCTATGCTGGAGATGAAACTTTGTTCTATTTTTTATTAAGCATCTGTAGCTTCAACAGGTAACTACACCTTCAACAAAAGCTGCCAGAGATGTGAACAAGAGTCATAGACCAGAGACAGACTAAAATTTACTGACTGTAGAAACGGGGTGGGTGATATGGACTGAAAGCTTCACAAGATTTTGTGGTACTATCGTGATAAATATTGTGATAATACCAATAATAGCCCCACAAACACAAATACTGCTCTTGAAAACACGAGTCAAGTTTATTTCTATTGCACATTTCAGCAGTTCAAAGTGCTTTACATCATACAGTCACCAGTTGTGACACATGAAATAAACCTTACGTTTTGTCAAATTCCATCAAATATGCTGATCGATTTTAAAAGCCTGTTCATCCAAACATGTTTGTCCAACAGATTTTAGATTTAATCCAGTACAGAACGACAGCGTCACGTCTGCAGAGGCTCAAACATTGCCGTTGGGATTCGTTTTTCTGTTTACTGAAAAAAATCTTGAGTGATGTGACATTATGTTACCCTGATACAATTTTCTTCCAGCTTTAAATTATTTATCAATCTGTCCCAGTGCTTATCTACTGGCTAGAACCTCCCCAGCATCTCGGCCCCGTCTTCTTCTACTTTATCTTTCAGTGGATTTCTTTGTAGATCCCTGGAGGCTTTTTAAAGCAGATCTGTGACAGATTCTGCTGTGTATGCATGAAGCTGTGGTATTTCCAGTAGTGATGACAGGCAGATGGGATTACTGAGCCACACACACACATCTCTCCTAGCAATGCGGGCGAGCTTATCTGTCCGTGTGTCGGGCCACGCGATCAACTGACCCACATGCCGCAAGGAACGTCTACGTCCAAGCAGAGCGGTCAAAACTCAGCGTTGTTTTCTATTGGACTTCATTAGATATTTTCGTTTGAGTTATTGAGTTTCCATGGCATTTCTTATTCACAGCTGTCTAAGTATTTCACCACCATTCAAGGCCAGGACTAAGCAACCGGTTTTATTATTATTGTTTCTCAGCCATTTTGTTGGAGATGTACAACATTTAGGACCATTGGGTCCTTTTGAATGACAAATGAACGAATGAGCTCACATTTATTCATTTCTAGAAGTACCAAAGATCATAGTCATCTCACCATGTGACAGTTGGTCTGAGGTGTTTTGGCTGCTATCCTGTGTTTGGTTTCCATTAGCATAAGCTCTGTGTATTTAGGCTGAAACTTTGAGGTGGTTCCAGAAGTCTTGAGGAACCACATGCCTTTTGGGAACAAATCTGGTAATGCTTCTGAATGAGCCATATTTGTTTGTTCTGTTTTAATATGTTTGCTTCTCTCTGCTGATGTATTTCCTCTTTGGCCTGTCTGTGCCCTTCAGGCTACAAAACCTGATTAGCCAAACACACTACAGATAATCAAGTAGCACCTGACTGTTGTTATCCACCTTAAATTGCTTAAAAGCACAAAAGATGCACCACATTTTTTCAGCGTAAATTTCTCATGGAACTATTTCACGATGCATGTTACGACGGCGTATCGTGTCCATTTTAGATGGAATTCAATGAGTAAATTTCTGCCAAAAGAAAAACATCACAGAAATTCAAAAAACTTTAAAATTTCAAAGTTTTCTTTTCTCAGTTTCTGATATTAATCTAAATTTATTTAGGGGTTTTTTCTAGCCGATTTTTGACTTTTCAAGTTCAGACGTTTTCTTTTTTTCTCTAGAAAATATCAGAGATTAATCTTAAAAAATGTTGTTTTTTCCTACAACATTCGAAATTGATCTAGAAATATTTTTTTTCCTAGAAATTTTCTGAGATTAATCTCAAAATATTTGAAAATTATTCTTTTATTTTTTTATCTACAATGACCTTAATACAATGCCATAGCATCTCAACTCATTCCCACCACAATAAAATCCATTTCATTGAAGTAAACGCGAACTCAAATCAAATCAAAATGCAATTCAATTGAATCCAGTTGACATTTTTTTTTGCAGTGCACATTTCATCAAATGATCTAGTTTATGCGTTGTCAGACATTGGCGTTCACTAGATCAGATCAAGACTTTTTTCTCTCTGTCTCATTCAAACATGTCCTGAATCATATNACATGTGCCTCAACAAAAGCAGCTGCCTTTGCAAACAGGTCAGATCACCTTGATCACGGCCGTTCAGCAACCCATTCCCTCACGCTGCCTCAAAGACTACAGTCCACGTTTTCCCACACAAACACACACCCTGTAGGGCTGCCAATGCTCCATTATTTTTCTGAAGTGGCTTTTCAATTCCATGGCTAATGCTTGAGGGAGTCTGTATGCATGCGTGTGTGTGTGGTTGTGTGATACGGGGCTGGGTGGGTGGGTGTAGAGGGGGTGCTTGACAAAGATTGTGACATAAACCATTTATAGTGCTGCGCTGGTGTTTGAGCGGTGGTGTGTGAGAGACGGAGTGTGATTTCTGTTGACATTAGCTCCTCTGTTCAGGTGAGTTTGGTGCAGGACACACAGAGGGACAAGGTTGTTTTTTTAAGTATAAAGAAGGAGAGAAAGCCATGAGATTCAGAGGGATTTAGCTCATATTATGCTCCATGCTAGATCCCAGTGATTTCAAAACACCTTTCAGTTTTTGCTTATGCAATCTATCAGAAGAGCAACCTTTACTGTATTTCAGTTTTTCTTTTCGTTTTCAAAATGAGCTTCAGCAATGCTAGCTTACACCAGTGTTGCCATGCAGAGACTCCTCTGAATGTCCAGCGCTTTGGCTATAGATGCTGGTCATTTTGCCCATGGTGCACCATTTGCATTCAAAACCTTTGCAGCTTTGAATGTGTCTCACCTTTTCAACTTTTCAACATGTTTGTACAAAATGGTGCTGTTTTCCACTTGACATTTCATAGCAATCATGAAATAATTTGTAGCTATTTCATACCAGCACTGAGGAGATTTTGTACACGACCTGGCCGTAGTGTATGTAAATAGTTTTTTGTCCTTTTCGCAAATATGTACCAAACTAATATACTGGTAAGTTTTCCACATGTATAAAGCACAATAAAAATATGAAACCAGTAAAATAGTAGCCATAGGGGTTAAATGGTACAAAATGTTGGTAGAATGAGATGAAATGATAATATGTAGGTACAAAATAGAAGTACGAATTGACTCAGAGCTACACTACTCTCAATTTATTACGTTTTTTTTTAGATATTTGTTTCTTTGTTGCAAAACAAGAAATCTGTTTAAATTTTCTTCAAATCCAGATAAAGACACTTTTATACCTGTAACCTACCTCAAAACAATAATAAAAACATCCTTAGCTTGTTCAAAGCAGTGCGTGGTGGAACAGTGCAGCGAAAGAACAAGGTGATCTGTACAATTATGATCTGACAGACGCTTGAGTTGCATCTAAAGGTAAAACCGCCTTGTAATTTTCTCAGCTTACAATATAAAACAGATATACGTTAAATATATGAGCAAAACGACACCAGGATTTGCAAAGGCATTTATTAAGATTCTCCATCTGCTGATGTTTCATCATTCAAGCCACAGTTAAAAGTCTAATTGATTATGGTGACCCCTATTTTCTTACCGCAGTCTCTCTATTGATCCAGTCGGTGCTGCTGTTCACCTCTCTGCAAGTGATTTTCCCAGTCATTACTGCCAAGATGAGGACTCTTTCTGAGTGGGCCCTTAAAACGACTTTAATGCAGAACCTCTGTCAGCTCCTCAGAGATTCTTCAGAGTACAACGGGTCGATCTGAACACAAAAACCTGTTGGTGCAGCTTTTTTTAAAATGTTTTTATTTAGATTCGAAGCCAAATACAAATTGAACCCAAATCCATTTGGAAACTGATGCTAACGCAACAATATCGTTTGCTAATGGATGGCAGACGGGAGTCGCAGTAATCAATGACAAGTAACTGAGGAAATTACTCTGACTGATTAAAAAAAAAAAAAAAACACATTAAATACCCACATAATGCTCCCAAAAGGAAGAGTCTAATTTGAACATAATTTGGTATGGATCGGTAAAGGTTACCAATGGATGAGTGAGGATACCCACACACACTGTGAATGGAAAGAGCACCGAAGGCAAACCACAACAAATTCCAGCAGACCCTGTATTCACAGGGATTCATTTCCACAGATGCCCATAATTTCTCCCTCTAAATATTGTAATCGTTCAAACAGCAACAATACCTTCATTTGGATTAATACACACATTTGAAACCAGCTTGGCACAACTACTGAAGCTAATTTATCAATGAATTGCATAATAAATTAAAATGAGCTCAGTGACTTCCATTCTGATCAAGGTTTTTTGAAGGGCAATTTTGCTTAGAGACTTCATGATGCTTTTTATTTATCGTTGTGCGTACATTTTATTTCATTTTCATTTATTGTTTTTGATTGTTGTGTTTCATTTTGGATATTAAACCAAAATGAAACAAAACATTTTCTCTCCACACTGTCTCCCAGTTACAGTGTGGAGGGTGGACATTCCCACATCCCACAATGAAATCCCAAACATGCGTGGACAGTGTGAGTAGAGTACGCCTGAGTATGTGGGAGCTATTAGTTTTTGCATTTTCTCCATTGTTTGTTCAATGAGCATATCTGTAAATATTAATTAAGTTGAAAATATGATTAATTCTAGCTACTGTTATTTTTTAGTGACACAAATCTTGCTTCTTTATATGAAAAGAAACAATAAGCAGATTTATCGTCACTTTTATCGTTATCACAATAGTACCACAAAATATTGTGATCAAAATAATGTCCATATCTTCCACCCCCTCTTCATAGTCATTCATTCATTCTTAAATGCTTCTATTTTATTTTGAAGGAGGATATGATTTACCAAGGATGCACAACCTCTTGACAAATTTTGACATAAGACATCCAGAGGACAGAAACTGGTTTTCAGTGATAAATACAGTAGATATCCCATATTGACTGATAACTGCATTAACGGTCTATTAATAGAACACACAGCCAAGCAGCAAAAAGCTCACACCAGTGGCCACGTCACACGTTCTGCTACTTTACCTTGGAATCAATTTCATGTCAGGTTACAGTACGGGTTCGCCCTCTGGCAGAGGTCATAACCGCTACCTGCTGACTGCGTCTCCTTTCCTAAATGAAAAGACTGCATCACGTTACGTACAAATGCACACACACACACACACCCGCACACACACCTACAGGTTGCAAAGAACATACCCCAACCTTCACCAACACACACACACACACACACACACACACACCCCCACACACAGCACATCGTATTACCCGAATAAGGACAGAGCTATTGCAGCCAATGCAAAGAAACTCAATAGGCTTTTAACATTCATTTAGCTGGGATAGCAGGGCTTGCTAAGGCCGTGCCAAGTAGATCTGATAGCACAACAGAGATGGATCAAGACTGACTTCACACTAAAGCGGGCTGACAGCAAAAGGGGAGGCAAATTAACCTAAGAGAGACTTGTGGAAAGACAAAGACAATGAGAGGAACAATCAGCAAACGGTGCTAAAAGGTAGACTTGTCATCCCGCCCACTCACTAAGGTCAAGCATGTTGGTACACTCACACCCACAACAGGTCCGCATCGTTTCCACATCCTCCTGCTTTTGGCTCGCTATCATGTCATTTCTCTGCTCTTAACATGCTTACTTTCTCCTTTAAAGAGCTGGCACATCTTTTTTACAGCCGCTTCGGGTGGCACCGGCATCATCGCATAAATAAATCTGAAGTCACAGTGAAAACATTACTGGCGCGCGCTCACAGCGCTTGTATTCGAAAGCAGTTTGAGAACATGCCAAATTCAATTTGGTGTGGAGTTTTACTGCCTGCCTCGGGGTTAGGAGGAGGAGAGGGAGGCGATGCTGGTGAGGCGGGGGAGCTAAAGTGGGGAGACAGGTAAATGTAAAGAGGAGATGGAGAGTAAAACGAGAGAGATTAATGAATAACTGAGCTGTGCTGTTAGGAGAAGCTGAATGATGGAATAAAAATCCTCATATTGAATAGAACTTTTCAATTGCTGCTACTTCTCCAGATTAAGACATCAGAAAAGATTGCAGTGTTTCTGTTTAAATACAAATTTGAATGAACTTGTCTTCTTCTTGTGTCAACCAATTAGAAAATTCACAAAATGCTGTTAACTTTAGGGTTCATTCACACCAGCCATGTCTAGTCTGCTTTAATCAATCTTTATTTTGTTCGCCTAGAAAGTCCAGTTCATGTGGGGAGGTGTGAATGTGTAATCGAACTCACTAAGGTGACTAACAACCTAAATACCAGTTCGGTTGAAGTGAACTCTGACTGCGCATGTGAATCTTTTGGAGAAGACCGCTGGATTTTGCACGCAGCAAACTACAGTGCAGAGCATTGTGGGTAAATACAACCTAAACAAACGAGTTAGAAATGGCTCGTGATCTTTGCCAAAAAACAGAAAGAAATTCTACGACCGCTAAAATCTGATGCTGTCATTTTTGTTGACATTTTGTGAAGAAGTTGTTCTTGGTGTCTTTTTCAGAGGATTTTATGTTGTTTCCTTCATTGTTTCTTGATGCAGCGCCACCACAGGCGAGGAGGGGAACAGGCTTTTCAAAGGGTTTGGTTCAGATGAAAATGTAACAAATGTTTCAATGTCGGTCCCCAGTGGAACAGAGTCTACCGGACTATCTGGTGTGAAAACACCTTTACATAAATTGTAATTTAAAAAGACCAGTGTCCAGCTTCAGAATTGCTAATTTGATATGAGCCACAACTTTTTCTAGGACTTATAGAAAACTCAAGCTGGCGTAGAACTAATGTAATTTATAAAACATCTTTTTGGTACACTTGTGTCTATAATAAGCGTTGGCATGTACCATAATCGCTTGGCATTTTCATATTTTTTTTTATGATGATACAAATTCGTATTTATTGATAAATTCCAATTAAAAATACCAAAGCTGTTTGTCATCCCCAAACTGACATTGTTTTATGAAGCCTGTTCAGGAGCAATATGAGTGTATCTTGGGCTGAGATCCTCACGCTCCGTGGATATCATAGGTGTTGAGACGCTACAGCTCACAGAAAAATGTGGCCACATTGTATAGATGGAATCGAAAGAAAAGAGTCAGGAAAATGTGGGTCAATCTTCATCAACATCACAACATTTGGCAATGGCATCGCAGTTCCATGTTTTCCTGATAGCCAGCAAGCTTAGTTTTTAGATAAGCCAACACATGAGGAAAGATACACAGTGACAGCAGCTTAACTTTGTGTCCTACTTAAAAATGACAAAGTCGGCCATTCACTGTAAGGCTTGTTGTTGGGATGGCCACTCGGTTGTAGAAGCAATGAAAAAGTCTCCATTGTTTTTAAATGGTTCGTCTGGGAGCTTGGTGAAAAAAAAAAGAATGGTGACAGAATGATGAACGGAATATATATTATTTATAAACACAGTGAAAATACCAAAACTGGCCTTTAGCCACTAAATACGCTGAAGTTCTCATCTTAGAACTTCGACTGCCGTCCCAGTGTTTCTAATGATTCATTTTTGTTACTGGTGATTGGCTGCACTCCCATGATAAAGAAGACTGCGGATGTTAGCTTCTCTGGTAATGCTAAGACAGTTTCCACTGGTCATATTAATTCATATCAAGGCATATTTGGTGTTCAAGCTATTAAAATAGCCACTTTGGCAGGTTTTTAGAAGGGATCTGTAAATATTTGTGGATTTGAGATATTACGGCTATCTCCTGTAATTTATACGGTACAGTTCAATTTTTCTTTATATTTGTTTTCATAAATTGCATGACATTTTCAATCTGTTCTGATTGTATCAGAATCTTGCACTTTTTTTATTCTGCAATAATAAACTAATGCAACTCGCAAAAAATGCTAAGCCTAACAAATGTTTGTCCATCAGATAAGGAGTACGGAGGGGAGACTTAGTCTTTCTTGCTTCTTAACAGTTGCTCATCTTATTTTAATCATTTTCAACATGCATTTCTGGTATTCCTTACTGATTCATCAATGCCAGATGCTGAAACAAACAGCTAAGTCACTGTAAGCCTATAAAGCACCAGATGTACAGTAATGTTCATAGCAAGCTACTTATGAAGTCTGCCCGCGTTCCACGAACCCAGCTTAGAACAGAAATCCATATAATGCTTTTCAGCAGCCCTCCGCTCTCCTCTCCCCAGTTGCCTTTTAGAGTTGTCATTGGAGAGTGACCTGCATTATCTATCCCTCGCTCGCTCTGCCCGACTCTGTCTCTTTCTCTGACTGAATGGAGATTTAGATAAGAGAGCCTGAGCTGCATGAGAGCGGCTGCTGAATACCAAGAGACCGACCGTCAGAGGAAGAAGAAGAGGAAAGGCCAGAGCGGGGAGCCGAGGGCAGATCCACACCGTGCTTCTGACTCGTTCTGCCGCCGCACCGGCTCAGGTTATCCATCAGAACGCCGCGCCCGGTGCGGAGTGCGGCGTTGGCTGTCATCCTGCCTGTCAAGAGGGAGCATCACCCCTCTCTGTCTAACATTTACATGCATGGAGAAATTATGCAGATACAATTACATATGAATGTGACAGCTCATTCACTCAGCTAAAGTTCACGTTCCACGCTCCCTGCAAATTGTTGTAGTTTGTTTATGCAGCACAAAGTTAGTATTTTTCCAGAGTTGCATGCTCCATAACATGAACTGATATGGTTGGCTTAGCGGTGTGTGGGTCTGGAGTAATATCTGAAAAGTTCCCAACTTCTTCCATCCATCCACGTATTGTCTGTACCTGCTACATGTTCATTTTGTTCAAAGGCAACAAAAATGTGACAAAAAAAGCATAAACATAAATAGACACGTTGCAACGTGACATCACATGCTCATCATGGAGGACAACAAAACTGACAATGACTACCATTAGTTTTCGCCGTCAAGTTGTCAACTTAACGAGCTAAATGGTAAATGTATGCGTGATATAGAAAAGAAGAAGGAGTACAGTGCTTTACTACTGTCAATACTCTGACAACAAGGTCAGGAAAACGTCTTAATTAACAAAAAATAGCGAGTGAGAGGGAAGTCGGTCAGTTGTGCTAGCTTGACTTTGACAACCTTTACATGTAGATGTGCTCCAGGACTCTGTTCCGGTTCAGTAAAAAAAAAGGCGACTGACAGGAGAACCAGGTGTTTAATTTGGCTAATCAACCACCGTCGTTTTCAGATGATCACTTATCAATAACCGCAAAATAAACACAAAGCATAAAAACATAAAACTATAACGGACTAAACGTTTTGTTTTTGGTGGTGAATCTTGATACATCGGTGGAGTTGCTTTTAGTCAGTTGCTATGGCAACGGATGAGTGTAGCGTAGCCGACACACAGATCAAGATAAAAGAGTGGTTTTGAGTCACTCTTCAACGTTTTTTTGCGTAGTTTTTTTCCTTTGCTGTGGAAAACAGCACTTAGTTAACATTACCTACATATCCAGATTTGTTTTTGTTAAAGGAATGGTTCTACCGTGGCAACGCTGTCATGGATGGCATGAAATTGGTGGTAAAAGAGGCTTGTGTTTGAACCCTGGACCGTCTTCCTGTAAGGCAACTGCTGTTTATCCCCGCTCCCGACTTCTTTTATTTAATTTTTTTTTTCCTGACTCATGTTTTTGTCTTCCTGTGCGAGTGTGGAGTGGACTTATTTAGCTGTGTGCTTCTGCATACGACAGAGGCACTCACACACAGGGCACCATTTCAAATGTCCCTGAGGTGATCGATGAGGTGGTGACGGAAATGTCATCTGGTGCTAATACATTTATCATCGCTCATCCAGCCCCATGAATTCCTCCTTTTGCTTTTCAATCATTTTTGCTCTTTTGCCACTAGACCATTTGAATGCAGTGATTCAGAGGACTGACTGCACTTTCCTCTGAGGAGGCTCACTAAGCGTGTAGGCATCCAGCACTCTGACTAGACTCACTAATTAGTGGGCAAGATGGGGAAAGGCTAGTTTTTACATGAACCTCAGTGATGAGGGGGGTAAATTAATACCTGCATGAGCAATGTGCATCAAAAATAGCAATTATCACAAAGACAACAAACACTCATATATCCGAAGCGTAAAAAGAAATACTATCTACCTGGTTGTCAATAACATGGTGCCTGAGTCTCTAGTTCCAATAAGATCTCAAATAAATAGCATTCAAAAGATTTTTTCCTAACTTCTGGTTGAACTGAAACTATAAGCAAGTTTGTGGTAAAATATATGCTAACAAACAAAAACAAATCCTAAAATACAGTGCTTTTGCATTTTTTTTAATTAAAATATAGACATATTGTGTAGAGGTTCCCTCTTGGGTTGTAAAGAAAATCTCATGATAATAAACCCCACAGAGATTTTCTATCAGTCTGCATTTGTCTCGCAAAGTGATAATCAGTTGCAGTTAGCATGTAATTTTGCCTTAAGCTAATACTATTAGCCTCCAGCATGAAGGCGAGTAGCCTAGCTTGGCATCCTGTGCTAACTTTGAGTTTGAGACACTATTTTGAAATAAGAAATAAAGTAGGTTTTTCAAAGTTCGACGACATCTCCAGAGGAATTGTGCTCTTTAAAACAAAAACACTCTGAAAAACTGACAGATAAAATTGATGTGTAAACACTATGAGGATAAAACTGGGTAATTATTACCGCTAATAACTGCTAGCTTCATAGTTTCCTTTTTGAGGTACAGTGGACCCAATTTTCACACAGGTTAGGGACCACAACCGCTCCAAAGTGTTTATAGCTGCCTATTTTATTTTTTCAAAATAAAATGTACCTTAATATGCAGTAGAAACCGTATTACTACCACAGAACCTAACATCTACAGTCTTCCATGACAGTTATGGACTATATTTGTATTCTGTTTTAACCTTATTTTCATGTACATTTTTCTTGTTCTTCTTGTTATCTTGCAGTATTTTTTTGAATTGTACAGCACTTGGGGAAAAAAAAATACTTTAGGATCAGCACCAGGGAATATTAATATTATTATTACTTGAATTAGCTTGTGTGCAGACACATGCTAATGTCAGCTAGCATTGTGCGTAGCTATTTCAGCTTGCCAAAACTGCATTTTCTTTCAAATATTCTAGACCAGTGCTTCCCAATTCCAGTCCTCAGGGCCTCCTGCTCTGCATATTTTAGATGTACCTCTATTCCAGAGCAGCTGATTCAAGTGATTGCATAACCATCAAGTGCTGCAGAAGCCTGTTAATCAGCCACATATTCAATCCAGGTGTGTGGCGGAAGGGAAACACCTAAAACATGCAGGGCAGGGTGGACATGAGGACTGGAATTGGGAAACACTGTTCTAGACCACAGGTATCAAACTCCAGTCCTGGAGGGCCATTGTCCTGCAGCATTCAGATGTGCCTCTGCTGCACCACCTGAATAGAATAACTAGGTCATTAACAGGACTCTGGAGAACTGATCTACACAAGGAGGAGGTAATTAAGTAATTTCATTCCAGTGTTTTGTACCTGTGGCACATTTAAAAACTGCAGGACAGCGGCCCTTGAGGACTGGAGTTTGACACCCCTGTTCTAGATATTCTCTATAAAATTTTCCACAAAAGGTTTGGAGTTACGGTCCAGAGAAAAATATGCAAACGGGTGACTCCACAGATAGATGGGGAGGTTCACTGTGAACTAAAAGGCGAGATTTTTCTACACCGGACAAAGTTTTTCTGTGATTTTTAAGCCCTTATTCTTTTTCTTCCCCCAGCACACTAATTTAGAATAAATCAGCAATTCCTGCATGATGTTTGAAAGTCTAATAAAACTATGCTTTTCACATGTCAGTCTATTTCCCTACATCCTCATCTATGGTCACGAACTCTGGGTAGTGGCCGAAAGAACGAGATTGCAGATACAAGTGGGAAGTCTGCTCTGCTTCCTCTACAACCAAACCCTGATGAAGTGGAAGATAATAAATGGGACACCACTTTCCATTATAGTGGAATTAGTTTGAACTATATGTCAATGTTTGTCTAACAAGCTAGACTTAAAATTTGCGGTCAACAATCAAGCTGAGATTAAACAGTCAGAGCCACCCTACTCAAAGCTTTCACTCTACATTTAACACTCTCTCTGCCCAGCAGCCTTTTGGGGTCTATCACAGGGAATGGAAGTGATTAGCTGATTGTAAATGATCATTACAGTACTGTATAAAGCAGTCCTTGCATACACTATATGTTCCATCTATAATCATAATCACAACTTAAGAAGGTTTGACTTGCGAGGCGCAGAGCCTGACTGCAATTTTCCAGCCTTTGAATGGCTGCCCAGTTCTCTGTTTGAAGGACTTTCTAATTAGCAGCTAGCAGCACATAAAAATGGAAATCATAAGGAAAGCCATCATTTCTACGTTATTATTCCTGGCACTAAGAGGACATTTCCTCCCTTAAATGTATAATTGATAGAAGTTATATATCTGTAATATGGTGTCAGTGTCAGTTACATTTGGATTTGAAAGGAGTGTTTTTCAAGTCAGATTTTAAGTTGGCTGATGGTTTTAAATGCTAGAAGCAGACTTTAAAGGGTAATATCAGATTGTGTTACGATAAAGTTGTAAGACTTCATTATATATTCATGCTCTGTGAGTAAGTCCATGTCATGAAGTAAACGATCTAGATGAAAATCATTGACAAGTGAGAAAAGTCATAAGTGAGCACACACACGCACACAAGTGGGTCAGCCAGGCAGAAATGAATATGTAAAACAGATATTTATTCTCTCTTCTGCTTTCTTCTGTTCGTCGAGTACCGACTCCATTCATCATCCATATTTTCTCCTGCTCTTCATCCCTCCACTCCACCCTGTCAATCCCGTGACTGCAGCTCGTTTCTCTCCCTCTCTCTAAGACAACGTGTCAACGTCGAGATATCGCTCCTCTTCGTAACACACTTTGCCATGATCTGGGCTAGCCGTGTGTGTGTGTTGTTGTTGTGTTTACGTGTGAATGTACAGTAAAGTGAGTTTTATCTGCGAGTGCCGTCATTGACTTGTTTTGATGTTGGTTGTTTTGATGGGACTCATCGTCCCACATTGTGTAGACTTTCATTTCAGTGTGTGTG
>CAEGAG010123997.1:0-10377 GCA_903067065.1 Brachyrhaphis terrabensis | reverse complement strand
CGGTTAATTAGATGCAGCTGCTATTTGTGTTACTATTTCCAATTGTAATGCCTTATTTCTGTCGTATGTTTTATCGTGTGACGCTATGGAGTTGTCAGAACGCTGGTTTGTAATCTATTAATAAAGTTTGACTGACCTATCTGACTGTTTTGTTGACATTCCCTTTAGCGCAGCTCCTTCTAATGGATGCATAATGTAACCTCAGCCTCTACTGTAGCGTCTATTCTATGCGCCTTATAATGCGATGTGCCTTATAGTGCGGAAAATACAGTACATACTGTAGATATAACAGTGCCTTGGAAATACATTTATAACCCTTGGACATTCCTCAGACATTTGCACTCTCTAATAGATTTAATGCTTGTATTTTAATTGACTTTATAAATCTTGCTGAAGCTGTTCAATGTTATTCTCTGATAAACTTACAAAGTTTTTACAGAAGAGCTGGAGATTAAATTAGTTGATGGTGGTTGATTTCCTTGCTTAGTGTCAAATTGAAAGATCTACTGAATACATCATATTTTTCTGACTTTTATTTATTAAAGATGTTTATTGTTTTTCTTTCACCTTACTGTTAAGTGCTACTCTGAGATGGTCTATCATATAAAAATTCCAATAAAATGAACTAAATAATTTTCAAGGTAATAGCCTATAATTATGCATGGAATGTTAATCAGATTCAAAAGATTAACTAAAGAAATCAAGCTTTTCATATTTGTGTACACTTAAATTGCTACCAAAATGAGTCAGGATGGTTATCAAAAGGATAGATCAGTGAGTCAGTGGGGAACGCCTCTTTAATAACTAACTGCTGAGGCTAAGTTTACACAAATGCTCACAGATTTCCTTTTTATGTCTTATGAACCATTAGATCTTAAATGATGATTGTGGTTTAATTTGGAAAGACTGCCGCTCTGAAGCAGACTTCCAGATGGGATCACCTCAGGATTGAGATGACTCATTTTCATCATTATTTTGGATACCTGGCAGGGGAGCTTTTCCGACGGTGCATGTGAAAATGTTTTAGTCACACATTTCCTTGATCTCACTCTGCAACATTTCAAGCTGCTTCTGTGTTTCTGTGTCATTAGATAAACAAAAAACAAAAAAAGTTCCTAAATCTCATGTGTTGTGAGGTTTCACCGTGTGTTGTGTAAATGTGGGTGGACACTTGAATGTCATCTTCACCCTTTAAGCTCCAAAACCACAAGCCACATGAAGCTGTGTATTCGCAGCATACATCTGGGGCATCTGGAAGTTGCAGGATAAACTCACATGTGCACATTCATGCACAAGCAGCATCCCATACCTCTCATACATCTTATGTGTTAGAATCTTCAGGTTCCAAAGCCTAAGCAAAAACGTGCATTATTTCTTTATCTCAATCATGTGGTGTACCCATAAGTGTTGTAATTTTTCTTAATTCAAATTAATTTAATGGGGACCTGTAATACAAAGTTTTCTTTTGGAACATTTTTGTACTCCCATTTGGGTCTTTACTGCTTGTAGAAACTGTTCAAATTCTGAAAAAAACACCAGAAACCGGAAAAATTTAATGACCTATTCTAACTTGTCCAATGAAACATATTTGGTCCCCTTTTAATAAAGAATCCAAACATCTATAAATTCTCAATAATAATAAAAAAACATTTGGAAATTACATATTCCAAAAAGTATGAAGTATTCACACCTATAGAACTTTTTCATTTTTTCACTACACAGCCACAAATTCAATACACTTTCTTCTAAATTGTATGTGATCAACACGAAGACCATCTTAGATCGTGGGAAGTTTCATTTAAAGCTTATCCGAAGACATATGGGAATACATTAAAATAGTGGCAGTAAGTGTTCTGATCAGATGAGACCAACACACACATTTTTGGCCTACATGCAAAGCTATAGGTGTAGAGAAAAATCACCCTGGACATGCTATCTATGCAGTGAAATATGGTGAATGCAGCATCATGCTGTAGGGAAGCTTTTCTTTAGCTGGGACAGTAAAACTGCTCAGAGTTGTTGGAACATGGATGGAGTAGGCTCTAACAGAAAAGTTCATTAGAGATTGAAAAAGACAACTTTCCTAAGAATACAGTTAAAGCTACAATGGAATAGTTAGACCAAAAGTAAGCACAGTAATGTGTAGGAATAGTTCTTCCAAAGTCTAGATCTTTCTGATTCAGATCATCTGTGGAGCAATTCTGCAAGGAAACATGGTGAAAAAATTACTATGTAAATGCCAAAGATAGTTTGCACATTTACACCCTTTGTGTTAGTTCGTCCCTTAAAATCCATGTAAAATGTTATGTCTTATAACCATGTGGTTATAAAGACAAAATGGGATAAACAATCCATCCTTTTGTCTTATAGCTCCTTAGCACCATATCCTTGGGGTTGATGAGTATGTCACCAAGTTTTGAGAAGGCGTGTCTAAACATGAGTGGAAAATGGTGGGTAACTTTATGCTTCCAGCAGCTACAGCAGGGATTTTATTTGGATGAGCTGGAACACTGCTATAGTGCTCCCAGATGTTTTCACTACTTGTCGGATGGTAAACAAGATGAAAAACTTTAATTACTCAAGCTAAACAAGGAAAAATGGGCATCCAGGCCGTGAGAATGTGAATAAATAATCAAATGTTTTATCTTTAATCTTTTTTTCCACAGGCTTATATTTGTTGCCTTCTTATGTGATATTAAAAAAAATCTTATTTGTTGCAGCTCAATCTTCAAGAAAATGAAACAAAACCCAGTTGCAAGAGGACTATTTTTAATTTTTTTTACTGAGCATCACTGTTGAATAAAACAGACCAAACATAGTCTCTCAAAACTGACCTATGATACAGTTTTGTATCATAGGTCAGTAACTTAACACGAGTCCTGGGGCTTTCATTTTGATGTTGTGTTGTTTACTAAACTCTATAATGATGGCCCAAGGGAAACCCCTCCTCTGTGTTTCTATATAGGGGACATCTGTCTATACAAGCAGCCATTCAAAGGGGATCTGTGGCCTTTCCACTCTCAGTTGTGGCAGTGGAAGGGGTTTCGAGAGATGCCACATCCACAGAGCAAAGATGAACCCTAAAATTTGCACTACAGTATGTACGCCTTTTTTTCTGTCTGCCTGGCAGTTCTGTTAGCAGTTACAGATGCTAGAATGGCAATGGAACAGATTTCATGTGGCCTAGTTGTAAAATAACATTATGAATCTTCTGTTCATTTATCTTACAGGAAGAAGTTGCTCCTTCAGACTGGTCTTGGATATTTTTTGCTTGTTCATTCATCAGAGTTGTGGTTTAGACCAAGCTCAAGAAAGTTAATCCTAGGTATCTACATTGGATAGCTTACACTGGAACCAGGGAATTTGGACTCTACATGAGGTTTGGCTTGTAGAAAGATATTTTCCAAACCTTTTTGACGAAGTGGGTTCAGCTGCCATAGACACAACCTACCATATAAAAGTTGAACTTGGTTTCACACAAAAAACGTTTAACAGTAACTATAAAAATAAGCTATGTTGGGCTGCTGTGAAGCTCCTTAGTATATAAATTTGAAAATTTATGCTATTATAATGCATCTTGGTCATTACCACAAGGGCTGATGTAGCCTCTCCTTATGGTGCTTGTGTAATGCATGTAGTAAACCTTTCAAAGGTGTCCATGCTATTGAACCATTTTATATTTTGTCATGTTACAACCACAAATGCCAATGATTTTTTTGATTTTGAAAGTTTTTTAAAAATAGAAAACTCAAAAGTATGAGATCTATTTTTATTCATCCCCTAAACATTAATACTTGGTAAAGCAACTGTTCAATGCAATTACACCCAGCAGTCTTTTGGGTAATAGTTCTTCCACCTTTGTACACCTATATATATATATATATATATATATATATATATATTGCCATATTTATTTGAAAAAAATGTTCCAGCCAAAAATCTATTTTTAAGTCTTGCCACAAATTCTCAATTGTATTAAAGTCTGGAGTTCAACTGGTCCATTCTAAAGTAAGTTTATATCTAAACCATTTAATTTCTGCTCAGGCTGAATCTTTAGGGTCATTGTTCTACTGGAAGCTGAATCTCAATCCTCCTCATCTCAACCTATAATAGGTTTTTTTTAGTCTCTTCTTCAGTTCAGCTTCATTCATCAAAGCTGAACGGCTTTCCTGTCCCCACAGAAGGAAATCATCCCCACAACATAAAACTGCCTCCACTGGGTGTTACCATGTGCTTGGTGAACCCAGGCTCATGTGTAGATTTTTAATTCCTCTGCATAGCTTGCAGTAAACAAGAGCTTTTTATTATTTTTGATTTTTTTCTTCAACAATGTTTTTTTTTTTTGCTATTCTTTCATGAAGGATAAAATCATAGTGTACACAACTAATAGTCAACCTAATAACTGGATTATCCTAACTGATCTGTGGATTTCTGCATCTAGAGTTTCCATTGGCATCGTGGTTACTTTTCTGATTTTAGCTAAGGTGGACAGCATTGTCCTGATATTATTGTAACTGTTCAATACTTTTTCCTTTAATATAGTAGATGGAACAGTGAATTATGAAGTGCGAAAAGCTTAGGCTGTACATTTTAACCCTGCTTTAGAATGGCCTGTTTGGTTTTCCTTGGCTTTTGTGATATTAATTGGCCTTTACATTCCAGGAAATTCACAAAGCAGTTGCATTTAAGATGAGACTCAGTGTAACACCGGTGTATTGTTCCTTCATGTGAAATGTGTGAGAATTTTTAAAAGTTTGTGCTACAGTCATATCAGATTGGGTATTCAGTAGATATGAGCTGTGGCAATATCTTTATCTCCAACAAATATTAAAACAAAACTTGTGAATCACTCAGTTGCTTGTCATGAATCTGTTATTGCCAGAGCATCAATAACAGCTTGAAAACAACTCCTTATGCTGATGACAAGTTGAGTTATTGACTGCTAAGGCATGGCTTGCCACTCCTCTTCAAGGGCTGCACACAGGCAGTTGAAGTTCCACGGTCTTGGGTTACAACACTCTGCAAGATGATTTGACTGGTCCCATATGTTTTCTACTGGATTCTGGCCTAGGAATACTACAGGACACTTTATTTGAGGTATCCCAACTTTCAGCATCTCTTCCCTGATCATGTCCCGTCAGTGGAGCTTTGTCTTCCATGAAGGTGAAATCAGGCTTGAGTTCAGACATTCAGACTTGCATATTACTGATGTTATTCAAGTACAATCATCTTGTCACTGTACCATTCAGAGGTTATTGGGCAACTAGGCCCACCTATCCAGATTATAATACGACCACCGTCAGAACCTAAAATGATGACTGCGGTGGCTGATGCTTAGCCTTCTCCTTGGTGTACCCAACAGTGTTTGCAGAATTTCTCATCTATTTTTCACAAGAGAACAGCACGATGACCCAACAGTTTTTTGTTCAGTACTATTGAAAATGATCATGTTTGTGACTGGTGACTTGGTCATGTAGCCTTGCAGAATATGCAGATGAAAGCACATTTGAAAGGCAAGTCCTGACATTTAGATGCCTCTCATCACCCCCCCCAAATGTGCCTGGATTTTGCCACAAAAATCTGTGCTCTACAAAGGGAAGATTTACAATTTATTATATAAAATAAGTGATGTTTCACTGGAGTAAATCAGAGCAGCATTTGACAGCAAGGCCTTGTCCTGTTTGATTAGGCTCAATTACTACATGGTGAGGACAAGGTTGCTTCAATAGCTCAAGAAAATACTTATGACTCATTCTGTTGTGGTTTTACTGAATATCATCTCAAAGTAAGCCCTTAACATTCTCTGCAGCTGAGTACAGTGACACATGCAATATTTTGAGTTATATCATGGGACCAAATATCACATGATATTAACTGCTTTGCTGAATATTTAACTTTTGCCCATTCTGTTGTGTAATAACTAATATATGAGATAAACAGAAGTCTATCTTGATAAAATTGATTGGTTTCACAGTGAACAGTGTTTAAATCTTTAAGATAGGCAGCAGCTACTCTTTGTAAATCCTGCCTGTCACATAATATTGATGACTGATATCTTTGTGTAGTTGTTGATATCTGCTTCTTGGAAGCAATAAAGATACAGTTTTCATAGTAAGGTGTTAAAATGTCTTTTTAAAGCATGCACTGTTTTGTGAATGGTGTGATGACCAAAATGTTGATGTAGACAACAATACACAGGTTGATATCATCACATACAAATCCCTTGATGGATGTTTTTAAACTCTCAGTTCAATGAACAAAACATCCTGTGAATTTCCTGACTACATAAGACATTAGACTAACCTATAAATTTTAGGACTTTCAGCTTTAGTTATTTAGTTTCTTTCCCCCTTCTCGTTCTCTTGGCTTTGTTAATTTTTCCCCTCACTCGCTGCCTACCCACTCTCCTTCTCAGCTGTTAATCATTTCCTCATTTTCCCCTACCAGCTCCTTTTCCCAGCTGCATCCACTCACTAGTAATTAGCTCTTCTGGTTCTGTCAGGTCCACTCCCCCCTCAGGTGTATTTAAGCTCTACTTTTACATTGTTTTCCACTGGCACCTTCCGTTGTACTCCACTTGTCTTCAGGTATCCTGTTTTCTTACCATTTTGTCTTTCTCGCTTGTCATTAAATTATGTATTCCATGATGATCTGGTAATCCTGTCTGCAATTTGGTCCTGTTACAAACCATAGACACCCATGCTGAGTCCATCCTCTCTCTTTGGTGGATCCCCCTGCCTTAACCCCCAAAAGGAGAAAGTACCTGGAAAAAAGCTGGTGAAAGCCTCACTTTCATTTTAGGAGGTTCCAGTTTTACCAATGCATTGAAAGCTCCCTCTGCCACCACTGGGAACCAGTTCATGAACTACACTGGTGACATACCAGCTAGAAGCTAAGCCCCCCCAGTCCTACCTAGAATCTGAGAGTGGAGGCAGAGCACCCCCAAAACACCATGCCACTGAATATGCTAAGTTTATTTATAAAGCAGATTTTATGCAGAGTAGACATGAACCAGAAGACCTGAGTAGTCTGGAAGGTTTATAGAGCAACAGCAGATCTTTAATGTATTTTGGTGCTAAGCAATTCAGTGATTTACAAATTAACAACAGTATTTTAAAGTTTATTGTCTGAGGTGCAGAGAGCCAGACTTTAGAGCTGGGGTGATGTGCTCTATCTTCCTGGTTTTAGAGCGAACACAAGCATCTGAGTTCTGGGTCAGTTGCAGCTGTTTGACTTTTTAGTCAAACCTGTGAAGTCACTGTTTAGTACCGTATTTTCCAGACTATAGAGTGCACCTGATTATAAGCCGCACCCAGTACATTCGCAAAGGAAAAAACATTTTGTACATACATAAACCGCAACTGTCTATAAGCCGCATGTGCAAGGAGACGTGTTACGTTACATTGTAGTGATGTGTCGGTCGCGAACGATCCGGCTCTAAGAGCCGGCTCTTTGAAGTGAACGATTGGAACCGGCTCCACAATGGGAGCTGTTTTAGGATCCCACTTGGGAGCTGGTTGTTTTTTTCTACAGTATTAGGGTGACCAAACGTCCGTATTTCCCGGGACATGTCCGTATGTCACTCACATCCTGTCCCGGGCATCCCCGGGTTTTTTAAAGTATACTACGTTATATACCTCCCCCCAGCCACAAAACATAACAGTGTCACCTCCCCCCCCCCGCCAACAAAAAAATATATGGGTATATGGGGAGCCGTTTGGGAGCCGAAAGAGCCGGCTCTCCACACTAAAAAGAGCCATTAGAGCCGCATCTCGAAAAAGAGCCGAAAATCCCATCACTAGAACGCACGCAGGTGCATGGTACGTCACGACGCTGGCTCCAGCAGGGAGTTTTCCACACAGAGGGACACGGCTGAATGCCTTCTACTGGCCCTGGAACACGGGATAACTGCTGCGCTTTCCCAGGCATCCGCCAGGACCTTGCTGAGGTGGTAGACCTGGACCAAAACCACATGATGGACCCTCCTTTCCAGAACTCCTGAACAGACCGTCCCAGGAAGCTTTAGGACAGAGTGAACCACATGCTGTGGTCTCCTCTTCCCAGTAACTGACTGTCCATGGGCCAGTTACTGATGGGTCAGTTCCAATCCAGCAAAACTGACCCAGTGTAATATTGCAGAGTCGTGCTTTTGGTTCCTTAAAGCCCCTTAACATTCAGGGTTTTAAGAAACTAAGGACAGATGTTGTCCTTAGTTCACCAAGGAGCTTTTACCACCAGAGATTGGAGAGTCCAGTTCAAGGTAATCCGGCTCTGCTTCTTCAGTAGAAGATGTGTTGGAGGGATTAAGGAGATCTTTGAAGTATTCTGCTCACGATGGCCCGAGTTGAGGTCAGCAGCTCACCGACCTCAGCATAAACAGGGCACTGCTTTCCCCACCTGATACTTCAGAAGATGAACCAGAAATACCTCAACGCCTACAGAAGTTGTTCTCCATGACTGACTTTTGCCTCCGATCCACATTCTGCTGAGGCAGCTGGTACCCACAGGTCAAAAAGACCTGATTGGACTATTTGTTCAGCCCGACAGCATCCCTCACAAAACCTCTCAGCCTCAGACACCAGAGGAGTCGTTCCACATCCTGAGAGCCTTCAGTGGCCAAGGATCAGATCACCAAACATTCGGCCACTGCCCATCACACACTGCAGCCGACCGCTTCGCCCGACCCACAGCTGATGCCCAGAGCGGCTTCGGGCCAAGGCCTGTCGACTCGGCACGCGGCGGTCCAGCGTGTCCCACCTAGGGCCGACTCCGGCCAGAGCCTCAGTGACCTGGGCCTGGGAACAGTTTCCACTGGCAATAACCATCACAATGGGCTTGATGTTGATGCATATCTCCAAATCACTGCTTGAAGAGTTATGGAGGATGGACCAGACTGGTGGTCTGGTTCATCACCAGACCACCAGTCTGACCACCAGTCTGACCACCAGACCACCATCACCAGACACGATGGCTGAAAACATCGTGTCAAACTAGAGCGATGAAAAACACGAGACACTATTTGTCTCACGTTAGGAGCAAACAGTCACGTTGCTCAATCTGTGCTGCCAGTATCCACACCAACTGAACCAGTGGCCCCTGGACCTCCAGCTGAAGGGGCCCAGCGGTGCAGACCGGGTCAGGGGTCACTTTCACAACGGACCCAGACGGAACCAAGGTATACCACTGGAAACTGGTCCGGAGCTCTACCTTTGAAATAACTGATCAAACTTATTGAACATTTTAAAAACCAACATTTATTGACCCGATTTATGAAAATATAATTTAAGAATCAAATATGTACAATTATATCATTCCAGATTTTGCAGGCAGAATTTTTATTTTCTTCAATAAAATAATTCCTCATCTTTATTAGTAAGTCTAATTATCTAATAATATTGCAATGATTGAATTGATTAGTTTTTACCTCCAACATGTTTGGCATCTGTTTCTGAGCCGTTTGAGGCTGAATCACTTCCTGGGTTTAACTTCCTTCTTCTGGGAAAACACGAGTCAGTTTCCGGTGAATTTAGAGGATTTCAGTAAAACCAAATCGATCCCTAAAGGTTTTTGATCTGATCGGTTTTACTGACAGGAAGGATCATCAGAGGTGCAGCGTTTCCACCTCCAAAACTCGGACTTGGACTGAAGAACGGGTGGAGCTTCTGATCGAAGCTACAGCCAGTAAAGGAGAAGATCAGAGCTTCAGTGTAAACATCATGGAAGGAGACGAGACCCTCATCATAATCCACAAACACTCCCACCTTCACCAGCGAGTACAGAAGAGGAAGCTGGACTGCAGGGTCAGAAAAGGCCTTGCAGGTCATGTTCCGCAGCCCGACGGTCCAGAAACCTTTCTGAGGACTTGGATGAGTTTTTTCCTTCCTGTCTATTGACTCTCTGGCGACCCCTACTGTCCAGCGAGTCTTTCCTTTCACACAAACCTCAAAGTAGAACCTGCCTGAGGAGAAACTCTGCCTTCCCAGAACATTGACAGACACAGAAAACCTTTTTGGGTTGTCAGGAAGAGTCTTCACGTTGCCGTGTCTCACTTGTTTTCCATCAGGAGACAGGATGAGATGCTGATGGGCGGCTTCAGGGTCAAGGGTCACCTCTGTTGCAAACTTCTGAACCCTCTGCAGCTCCGCCTCAAACAGTTTATTCATCCTGAAGAGAATCTCCTGCAACTGAGCCACGGCTCTGGCCGCAGTCCCCTCATATCTCGGGGGATGAACTCTGACCTCTGTCCAGGTCTTGGTGGGTGGAGCGTCTTTCAGGGAGGAGAAGCTCTGGAGGAGGTGGAGGTGATCTTCATCCTGTGAGAGCTGCTTCACCTCAGAGCTCCTCTTCTTCAGCTCAGAGATCTCCTGTTCCAGATCT
>CAEGAG010123805.1:0-13049 GCA_903067065.1 Brachyrhaphis terrabensis | reverse complement strand
GGTCCCCCGAAAAATGACAAAGACCCAAACATTATCATCAATCAATAAAATCCTCCCAGGCCGAACTTGAAAACTGGTCGTTATGCCGCTAACACTTAGCTTTCGTCAACAACTCAGACAGAAGTGAGAGCTCCACGCAATGCAAGTAATAACCCGGTTGGAACACGGTGCGCTAAATAATAAAATATAATTTAACGAAGCTTTGAGGCAGATAAATTTTCCTCGAGGAATTTTAATAATCGAGGTACTCGAATCACTCGAGGAATCGTTTCAGGCCGAGCTGAATCTGAATCCCTGATTCCATACAAGTTATTGTTAGCTGTACAATAACTTGTACAGCTAACGTCCAATATTCACACATTTTATTGACCACAGCCACACATGAATAGCTAGAATGCACGCTCTCTAAGATTGATTACAACTGCCTATTTCAATAGGACAAACACTAAGCATACCTTGATATGGATTAACACTCACAGTGTAAACTGTCCAGCACAGAAGCTAATGTCGGCCATCTTCCCTACTTCCGCTCTTGGAGGTACAGCCAATCAGCGCCATGGAAAATAAATGCAGCTCCTGGATTGGCTGCATAGAATTCCACTTAGTTATTTCAACTTCCTGAGTTGAATTTTCTTTAGAATATTTTATATAAGTAAGTGAACACTGCTTGTGAATGCTGAAGCACAAGTAGCAAATTATAACTTTATTGTCCTGCTGAACCTTGGTGAGTTTGACTGGCATTAAATCATCTTGTTCCATTACACAAAGAAAAAGTTAATGGTTTTACTTGTGGAGCATCTTAATGGAAAAAGCTTCAAGCTACTTTTTAGAAACATCACATGTGCTGATTTTCAGTCGGTCATATACTGAGCTCAACATATCTGTGGTATATCCACATGTTGATATTTCCAGACATTTAGCAGAGATGACTTTCACCTTTTAAGCTGTCTTTAGTCTCCCGGCAACACGGCTCAGTGGGACGAGAGAGGCAGGGGTGTGTACACACACACACCACAGAGCACTGGGGTTGCTTTTCTCCCTCTGAGCGCCGCATTCAGCGAGAGCACCGCATGCTTCCATCACAAAGTATCGCACATTTGGCGCAGCAGTTAATCATGAGGAATAAACAGTGTTGACCCACAGGTCGGTCCAAATATGGAGGACCCTGACGGCCGGATCGCCGCAGTTCCTGAAAACATTTCACGTCATTTAGTTTTGTCTCCATCCAGGATGACAACATGAGTTCATCGGGTCCGTCCTCCATCTGTACATGACAGATGTTTAAATTCCTCGGTAAACGTGAAGCTTCAGACGTGCGGCTTATTAACGAGTCGGCCTTTTCTTACTCTGCGGGAAAACACCACGATTACAGTAACGACTGCTTCAAATACTGTTATTACGGCCGTTGAATCACTGTGGATCTCCATTAGTGTCTCAGAGACCTGTTGACGCTGCGCTCACTCACTGTACATCCATCACTACCTGAACCATTGACTTCAGTCGTCCGACCAGACCCATTGAGGTGCCACGCAAATTAATTCAGTCCTATTTAACTTTTTCACATTTAAACATGTTACAACTGCAACCTTCAGCGTGTTCGAGTCAGATTTTATGTAAGAGGCCGAGACAAAGTAGTGCATGATGGTAAAATGCCACAAAAGTGCTCCTGGAAAGCATTATGAAGTAAAAAAAATCATGCTTATATAATTTACAGAGACCTTTGGCATGGTAGCATGCCAGGCTAACACTATACATGGACTCATAATTTTTTGTTTCAAATATTTCCTAAGTGCTGTTAAACCAATGAATTACCGTATTTTCCGGACTATAGAGAGCACCTCACTATAAGCCGCAGCTACAAATTTTATTTTAGAAAACTGGAAACATTCATATGTAACCCTCTGATATCTCCGTCACTCTCGGTTTTTCACAAGAACGCAGCAGAGGGCTACGTCTTTAATAAATCTGCCATTAAGGACGCAGCCCTGCGCCACCAACGCCGAACCATGGATTCGTTCATGCCGAGCTGACGTGCAGCTGGTATCGAACTCTGTACTGCCAGGTCGATAGCCTTCAACTTAAAAGCGGCATCATATGAACTTCTTCGTGTGGAATCATAATGAGGGGGGATGAATTTGAAGACATTTCTCCGTCGTGCCTGCTACCAGCATGTGCTTGTTCTAAATGAAAATAAGCTCTTTCTTCTTTGATTTCCAATTTTGACTTCCAATGATTCACTTCCTGCTAAAGAGCCCCCCCTGGTGGTTCGAGAAAAATCCACAGAAAAGCGGCACCGAGCCATAAGCCGCATGGCTCAAAGCGCGGCTTTGAGTCCGAAAAAAACTGTATTTTTTTCTTTATGACAGCTTTTCCAAACTATGTTATGTATGCTAACTATTTTGGACTTTTTTTGTGCCAAGCAAGTCATGTGATCAACAACCGGATGTTACTACAGGTGGGAACGAAGAAGACAACAGGAAGTAATAGGAGGAGCTTATTCTTTTAAAGAATAATGAATGAACATATTCATGTGTTCTTATTTAATGGAAACACAGCAATGGCAAAATTGTGTTATTTTCAACATAAGTGGAATCTAGACAAAGTTTTGCACACATTTGTAACTGAAACACAGCTACTTATCTCTGTGCTTCCAGGTTAACCTGCCATTATCTGCAGTCATTCATTCTGATGAAACAAACAGGATGTAACACTCTTCTTCTCATTTGAGTCTGTGGAGTACTCTTGTGAAATTTCCACATAAGTATTCTACAAATCAGGTTGTCGTATTCAACAACCTGTTGGACCTTTAATTTCTCCCCCATTAGTAGGTTATGTAACTACACTCAGACTGATTACGGCGAGTACTGAACAGTGAATTCATTTTTTTTTAAAAAAGGCCCTCAAAGTTTTTATTAGCGATCTTATGACAGACGCAGATACAGGAGAGCTCAAACTGGTAGCCAGCATGCCGCTCAGCATGCCTGGTTCTTTATCTGTGCCTCCGAGCCTCATTTCACACTTTCACAATGAGCACAAAATAATGATTGGGAAATCTTCTGATCGAGAAAAATGGGACAAATCTGCTGTCCAGAGCACAGGAACTATGGTAATACATCCATCTCCCATTTCAAGTAGACACTGTGTTTGAGATGGAGCCTCTATTCCACAGGGAATTTTTTTTTTTAATGAATGCTTCACTGCTTAGAGAGAAAATGCTGCAGCTTGCTGTGTTTCCATTAAAAATATGAGCAAAACTTTGTCAGTATTCCACTAACGAAAAAACAAAAGCAATTTTCCAAATGTGTTGTTTCCATTAAACACAATTAAAATCCCACATGAAAAAGTTTGTTCAGAAGATAAGTCATTAAGAAACATGGTGCTCTGTCATCCTCGTACAAAGGATGACAAAGAAGACAACAGGAAGTGTCCTGTTGTCTTCTTTGTTATTTCTGCCAGTAGTAACATCCGGTTGTTGATGTGACAAAAATGTTTCCATTTTAATTTTGCAAAATATGGTAAATGGACTGAACTTACATAGCACTTTTGCAATTATTTTGACCACTCAAAGCACTTCACACTACAGTCACAGGCAGATTGGCAGGAGGAAGCTGGAATCAAACTAACAACCTTCCGATCACAAGATGACTACTCTACCCACAGAGCCACAGTTGCACACAACCACATTGAAATACATTAATTTTGATATGACTGAAAAATCACAAAATCCTCGCACTAAAACGTAACAAGAAACATGAGCCTTTTTCTAAATTGCTACATTTCCATTAAGGGAATTTATTTTCAGAATTCCAAATAGAACAATTATATTGTCAACAGAACCACTGCTAGTGTGAAAGTGGCTCTAGCTTCCTCTGAACCGGTGGTGTTCTGCTCCTGACCTCGTTGACTTCACTCTCGTGTTTTTTTTTTGTCACACAGGAGCTTGTTCATACACATTATTCCAGGAAATGTCCGCATGTGCCCTCAGCCGGACACTTCCCAAAATATGAATATTACAACAAGTTTTGCCTAGAAACAACAGAGGATCCGCCTTCACCGAACCGAACGGTTGTCAAGTGTTGCCTGGTGAACGGGGAGGACGGGCCGCTGTGCCACTTCCTGTTTCCTTCAGAACCCACTCCCCTCTCTAAAGGCAGAGACTTCTTATGTCCTGTTAAATTTCTCCAGCTGGATTTTATTTCCTTATTATCAGCTCAGACAATCAGAATTATGTCCCTTCACATTCAGAAAACAACAAGTTGATGACCAAGAAGGAAAAAGATAAAAAAATTTATCCATCAAAGAAAAAACAAATGATGTCACAAGGCATCATACAGGAGTAAAAGAAAAAAAAAGAGGTTTTCTAGGCATAACACGATCAATGCTCCGAGTGAAGCAGCTTTCATTTACAACCCGCTCACACCGCTTGCTTGTGGCGGGGAACAACGAAGCGTGAACACGCTCCACCGGCTGTGAAAAAGCAAACAGGTCAGGTTTCGGACGCTGAGCTCTACTCAGCCTGCCTGGAGCCAGGGCCGTAACCAGGAAGCTTTCAAAGGGGACCGCCCGGTGGGGGGTCACTCACAGAAAACAAAAAGAGAAGAAAACAAAAAACAAACTATTTTAAAGAGGCAGTATTATGTGTTTTCCAGCCGTGTGGTCCCATTTTATAGCATAATCAAATAGCTATGTTAACTCATTACATATCAAACATGACTTTATAAATTTGACTTTGTAATTTAACTCCTTGAAATTGGGCCGCTGTCTTTTTAAAAACTGCTGCTCTTTCTGAAACCCCACCTTCAGGAAGTCATCACAACATGGCTCTTCTATTAACTCTTAACATTTTTTTTACCAGCGATTCACCGAGAAGTAGCTCACATAACGAGCTCGGCAGATGTGCAGCTCTATCAGGTGTTTGCTAATTGCTACTAGTTAGTCTGAAGGAGCTGAGTGGGGGAGTCATGAGGAAGGAGAGCTTTCAGAGACAGAAACTGCAGCTCAGAGGAGGAGCTGGACCTGAAGGCAGCACTAGGTCCACCCAGGCATTATGCACAGCTGAATGGTTGCCATGGGAGATTAAAGTATTTCTCAAACATGGCCTGCATTTGTCATGCGCTTTAACAAGTCAGAGAACTCCAAAGCACTTTAAACTGCAATCAGTCATTTACCTAGTGCTGGTTCGACGAGTCAAAAATTGTATCGATTCCAACTCAATCTGAGTTATAGTACAATGGAATCAGAGTAGAACCGGTAAGTAAGAGCGGCCATCTTGCCATGGCTAAGAGGGGAGAGCACAGGGCAGACACAAGAAACATAGAATCACTGGTTCAGGAGTTCTTTCTGGTGGGTGATATTTCCTAAAAAAAAATAAAAATGTAATTACAATATATGTTTATAAATACCTCAATAATGATAACATAGATGCCATTCCACTTTAAAAAAAAACAAAAAACTTGGCCAAACAAATATGTAACTTCAAAACAGAGTTGTTGTTTTTATCTTTCTTTTATAAACTGTCACTAGAAGACAAAATATAATCATCACATATAAATTCATGCAAAATTTCAATGCCTCAAAGACGACATAGAATAAATAATTAATTTTGACCAACAAAAAACTGTTTACCAAGTGTAAATAAAATATTTAACGCCCTAAAATGAAGCAGACTGCAACGGTTCAACAGAACATTGGCTTTACAAGATGTTAAAAAATGTTTGCCCCTCATTTTTTATTAACTCAAACATTAATTTAAAAAATGAATGTTTTTTCTTTTTTCATTCATAATGACCGAAAGTGCACATTATAAGCACGTCTGCTAGTCTGCTGCTAAAGACCTAGCAGAAGTGGTTAGCTACAGCTAGTTAGCTGCACCTTCAATAAACCGAGTGCAGACATTACAGACCAGGGCCGGTCCAAGCCTCCATGGGGCCCTAAGCAAAATGTGGTTTTGTGGCCCTCTAGTTCTGCTAACATTGTGGACTGTCTGCAATCAGCAGCCTGATCATTAGCTCAATCACACACCTGCTGTAAACTTACTGCATCTCTGGCAGTGCTGTTTACATTAAATACATGTATAATATAAGATACATTTATTGAACAACTGATTTATCGACCAGTTGATTTCTGGGCGCCGATTTCCTTAATTTTGAGGGATTGTGATTGGCTGATACTTACATGTGATGCTGATCTTATCCCCTGATCTGATCTTTGTCAGCAAAGGTTTATAAATCATCTCTGTTCTCTTCTGCTCCACAGTCAGAGGTTTGACTGACAGACTGACCCACCAGGTCAGGTCTGAACGTTTACAGTTAACAATATTCACCCCACTGTTGCCAACTCAGTGACTTAGTAATAATCTGTGTCAATAAATGAATAGATAACTGTTGGACATCGGTGAAGCTTGTTTCTTAAATTCACATTAAAATAATAAACTACACACGTGACTATCTGTCTAGTCAGAAGAGGGGACCCGGCAAATTAAGAAGCAATTACATCAAAGCCATCGACCCCCCCCTTGGTGACGCCACTGCCGGCTGCCAGCGGGCTGAATGCAGAGGAGCTGTCCGTTCAGCACCACATCCTGACGGGCTGGATGGAGGGAAAAACAAAAAGTTGAGATTCTGCTCTCTCTCTGTCTGTCCGGGCGGTGAAGTCAACAGATCTCTCGGTCCTTTTGCTTTGACTGTTCCACTGCAACTTCGCCCGATGCGTTCAAACCTGCAACATGTTGCTCGCAAAAAAAAAAACTTGATGCAAAGATTTGTTGCCTGGGATCTCTGTGAGGTGACGTGAAGTCCTGCAGCCTCGATTTAGTTTCATGCAAAGAGTCCACTGAGCAGGTGTGATAATATTATACCCCCCTCCCCCCGCCCCCACACATACACACACACACACACACACACAGAGACAGAGAGAGAGAGAGACTTACCTATGGTGGTGATGACCGTGATGGCAAAGTAAAAAGAGCCCGCAAATTTCCACTGCACCCCGGCCCGGTGCGGCTCGGCCTCCATGATGATGCTCTCCAGCTTGCGGTAATCGTCCTCGCTGATGTTGTACTTCCCCTGCAGCCGCTTCTCCTCGGCCTCCAGCTGCTCCTTCTCGCGCATCTCGAACTCGGACTCCAGGGCGTCGAACACGGCGGCCCCCACCAGCAGGTACGTGAACGTGCAGACGATGAGCGACAGGGTCCGCACGTTTTGCCGCTTCATGGCCGACAGGAAGCGGCGGCCGAGGGTCTCATGTCCCCTCGGGTGACCCGGCAAGGCGCAGCAGGCGTAGGGGAAGCCGCGTGGGCAGCGCCCGCCGTGGGGACGGGGGGCGCCGAAGTCCCCCGCCTTGTAGTGGTCCCGGTGACAGAGCCCTTGATCCTGCTCCTGGTTCGCGGAGAGACACAGCAGACTGCTGGATCGCCTGGACCAAGAGCCCTGCAGACGAGAGACCCTGCGCAAGACCTGCCCGAACCAAGTCCTCCCGGTGCGCAGTGCCATCAACAAGCTGCTTCTTCGGATCGCCTGTTGGTCGCTCTGTCCTCCCGCAACAAGCTGTGGATCCTTAAAAACGTGTCCAACTAAAATAAATAAAGAAAATTTAAAAAAGCAGCGCTGAAATTTGTTTCTATTTCCTTCTGTTTTTTCCGTGTTTCCTCGCTTGCTTTGTCTGTGAGCTGAAGAAAAATGTCCTAAAACTTGGCATTTTTCCCCCTCCTGGCTTTAAGTTGTTTTTTTCTTTACCCTGAACGCAACCTGTTCCCCCTAACCATTCTCCCTGCTGCTGAGGGGGGGAATCGGTTTACTCTGCATGAAATCCGCGAATCTTCCCCGCTTCCAGAGAGCATCCTCATCCTCATCCTCATCCTCACCCCAAATGTGCTGACTCCTCCAAACGACGCGAGTCGCTCTCAGAGTGGAGGAGAGAGCAGCAAGTGGGAGAAAATGTTAGAGTGTAGATTTTCATGGAGTGGAAACAAAAAACAAAACAAAAAAAAAGATTAAACGTACAAATTAATTTATTGCGATTTTTCTTAACCAGATACTTTTTTTGTAGAAGAGAGAGAGGAGGAAAAAACCAAACCGAACTGAACAACAGGTTCCGCGCTGACCAGCTTCAGGACGCGCTCAGGCTGGAACTGAAGAGAAAAAAAGTTCTTTCCAGGTTCGGGAAAGGAGCGGGACGGATGAGGAGAAGCGCGTCTCGGCGCCCGCAGCGCCGCTCATCCTCTGTTGCGCACATCCACGAGCTCCCGATGCCCGGACTGTGAGCAGAGCGCCTCGGCGAGGAGAGAGAGAGAAAAAACAAAAAGAAATAGAAAAGAAAGAAAGAAAGAAATAATAATAATTTAAAAAATGGCTTTAGTTATCCTGACGCCTCACGAGCTCCTCACATCTTCACGCTCCGATCTCCACATTTGAACGTCTCCATCTGATCGGTGGGCGTCGCTCCGTGTTTCTGTTCCGAGTGTCACGATTCACTTCAGGTCTGAGCAGCTCAGGGTTTGTCTTTTTTCCTGATTTAATTTTCTTCTTTCCCCAGTGGACGCGCGTGGCCCCTCCCACACGGACACGGGTTCGCTTGGGTTTAATTGGTCGCGCGCTGTTGTGATTCGGCAGGTGAAGAGCATGAAAGCGCGCGCGCAGCCGGGCTGTCCGCGGTGCTGACTGACTGACTGACTGACAGACAGAAGCCCAGTGCTGTTTGGATCAATCACATTAAACTTGACTGTATTTTAAAATAAATAATCATTATAATAAATCTAAAGGACTTTCTGGAATTTAAAGTTTTTCAGTTTCTCAGAAGTGAAGTTTTCTGACAACTTGCAGATGATGGAACTGGCGTGGAACAATTTGAGTTTTCCAGTTTCAAAGACAGTCAAATATTGCTGAGTAATTTTATTTACCTTCAGTGAACACATGAAATGTTTCCTCTGAATTTTCAGGTGATCTTCCCAGAAGTTACAGAATCATCCTATTTGGAGCTTCAGGAGACTTTCTGGGTCTACAAGTAGATTTCTCCAAAATCTAGTCAGATTTTACATGGAGCTGTTTTTTTTTTCATTTTCATGGAACTAAAGAGGAATTCTTTCACAAAGATGAATATTATTTTCTCAGAATGTACTGCTTGTTCTCTCTGAAGTTTCAGGAAGATTTTTTAAAACTTTCCAAAACTTTCTCCTCTTTTCCAAGAGCTGACCAGAACAGTTTACAGGCTGCTTTTCTGGAACTTTCCTCCAACTTCATATGTTCTTCAGAATATTTTGTCAGAGATTTTCCTAAAATATACAGAGTAGTTTCTTACATTATATCTTTAAACGTTCTGTTTTCCTAAACTAACTCTCTGGAACTTTATTAAAACTGAGTTTGCTGTCCAGAAATGTAAATGTTCCTTTCTCAGAACTAACAGGGCACTTTTGATGAACTTGTAGATTAGATTCATTTATTGTCTTTATAGAACTTATAGACTACTTTAGTAGAAGTTCCAGGAAACTTTTATGGACCTTTCTTGATTATTTTTCCAACAGTTTTGCTGTAACTAACAGAAAATTTCTAGAACTTATTGGATGCTTAAAAAACACTGTGGGACGCGTTTTGTTTTGCAGGAAATGATGGTTCTTACAATGCACAAGCTAGGATGCTACATGAGTTCTTTTCTGGAACTTTCCTGTAACTTGCAAGTTACTTTACCTGAACTTAGATGACACTCATAAAGTACTTTTTTGGAACTCATAGATTTATTTCCTATAAATTTTTTCCAGTTGACCTGGTTTGTAACAGTCGGACGTATCTAAACCTGGACTTTGTGTCGCTAAGCTCAGTTAAACTTCACTGACTCAACCAATGAAGAGCCTACAGGATTCCCTGTGCCAGGATCTAATCCTCCACTTATGAATTCACTTCTTTCCTCAACACAAACATGGTGCCTGATGATTTTTAATCTTATGAATTCTTTGATTTTCAGAGATTTTCACAGAGTTTACAAATTGCTTCTCCAAAAGTTACAAGTTGCTCTTCCTAGACGCTACGTTCAGGGTCCTTCTTATTAGTTTTCTGGGTCATTTTCTGAGTCTGTCCTGGAATGTTGCTGTAAACTCCAAGTTGCTTCCCTGATTATTGCCAGATGCTTTTTCAGAACACTTGGGATGCTTTTTGGAGACTCTCTTGGAATAGAGAGGAATTTTTAATCAATCAATCAATCAATCATATTTATAAAGCTCCCTTCATACTAAAAGCAGCTCAAAGTGCTTTCAGAATATTTTCATGGGTTGAACCAACTTACTGGGATCTTAAATCTCACATGTTGCTTTTCACCAAACTTTCTAATACTTTCTTGTAACTTACAGATTCCTTTATGGATGTTGTTGTGTAGTTTTATTACTGTTTCAGAAATCTACTACTTTTCTTGGAATATGCAGAACACCTTTCCTTATCGTTTCAGGAATTTAAAGGGTATTTTTGCAAATTAAAACGTTACTTTCTGCTTCTCTTAGTATTAGTATTAGGATCCCCAGAACTTTCAGGTGTTTTAACTTGCAAAATATGAATGGAATTGAACAATAGAACTGTGACTTTGAAGGTGGAAAATGTTTGGAAGTGATCTCATCACCAACCTGGAACATTAATGATGATATTGTACATTGTGGATGGTTTCATGTTCCTAAATCTCCTGTTAGGGTTTGAAGCAGCGGCTCCATAATGGACGGAGCAGAAAGCTGTTTAAACAAGCATTAAGTCTGATCATATTGTGGATAATAAATCATTTATTTTTTTAAGCAAATAAAGATTAAGAGATGGGATGGAGAGCTGCAGAACACCTGCTGGATGGAGACCGCCTTCAGCAGGTGAAGACTGAATCAACACAAGAGTTTATCTTCATTATTATTAGAGAAGAAGAACTTTCAAAAATAAATGACTGAATATTTGAAATGAAATCACTATAATATAGTTTATTATGGAAACTAGGACAGCATATCGGTCAGTCAAGTTTTGTGTAAAGCATATTTCAGAAACAAGGCCGATTGAAATGCTTTACATCGTAGCACCATAAACACATCATACTGTCAACGATTGGCAAAACCAGTAACACACACTGCATTTTGTCAAGTGCCATCTTTAAAACAATCAATACAAAATGTACAATGATAGAATACATTGATCAGCTTGAGATAAAGTGGGGAAATTATAAACGATTTTCAGCAGAATTTGGATTTTTTTGTGACGCAAAAAGAACAAAAAACAGGAAAAGAAATGAGGATTAAAACTTACGTCACCATTTGGCAACTTTCTCAGTCTTGAGTCTTTAATGGTAACACTGTGGGATCAAACGTCTTCTGCTTTCAAATCTCCTACGGTTTTCATAAGAGCTTCATACAGTAACTTCTATCATCCACCTGTGGTTCCAGTGACGTGGGCAGTAGCAGCACCAAAGGGATTCAAAAAGCAAACTGTTTCCATAAATGCTCCTGCTAACCGCTCACTTTGCTAGCTGGAGGTTTTTAGCTCTGAGCCGCTTTGATTCTTCATGGCACAGATTCAACATTCTCAGGGTTCTTGGTCCGTCTGGAAGTTTCTGGACATCCATGATGAGAATCTTCCCAAAGGTCCTGAACTGGAATGAGATCTGGAGGCTGTCAGAGTCAAAACTGAAACCTGAGTGAAGATGGACCCCCACCTTGTTCAAATCAGACAAAATTGGTGTCAAACGTTTGTGCAGCAAAAAGTTTTGTTTGTGCCGCTATCATTTTAAAGATATCAAGAAATGTTTCCAGAGGTCATGAAAGGTCAACCCCTCCTCCCCCCCCCTTCCCACACCATCTTCTTCAAATCTATGTTTGTGCTGCATTTGTACAGCAAAAAAAAAAAAAATGTTTGTGCTGCTTTGGCTTTGAATATATTAATGAAAGTTTAAAGATCAAAAGGTCAACCAGCCTCCATACTTTTACAAAATCAAAATGACCTTTAAACTTTCATTAATATCTTCAAAGCCAAAGCAGCACAAACAACAATTTTTGCTGCACAAAACAACACAAACCTAGTCGAGTTGATTGACACCAATTTTGTCTGATTTGAAGAAGGTGTGTGTGTGTGTGTGTGTGTGGGGGCGGGGGGGTGTATGGGTGGGGGAGAGGAGCTGGTTGACCTTTCATGATCTCTGTAAATATTAATATCTTTAAAATGATAACGGCACAAACAAAAGTTTTTGCTGCACAAATGTAGCACAAACATTTGGACACCAATTCTGTCTGATTCGAAGAAGGGGTGTGTGTGTGTGTGTGTGTGTGTGTGTAGGGGGGGAGGTGGGGCTCAACTTCACTCAGGTGAAACTGAACACATTTCTATGTTCTAGAAAACAATTTGAGAGAATTTGAAGTGTCTGATTCGGTGCTCAAAGCAGCTCTGAGAGGATCGGCTACACTACGGTTATTAAGAGATATGACAACTGTTCGACACCAGGCAGCTCAACGTGTGTCAGTAAGACATCTGCCACACCGTTAAGATGAATAAATCTGTCATTTTTCACAAAACTCTGAATGCAACATCTGAACGTTGAAACTGAAATCGAGACTCAACAGATCAGGAAACATTGTTCTCACATATTATCGTCCATTTTGGTGAGTTTGTATATAAAGTAGCCACAGCCTCCTAGCTGAAACAAATAAAAGCTGTTGCTACCTACTTATTGTACAATTTTCAGTTTAATTGAACAATAGAACTGTGACTTTGAAGGTGGAAAATGTTTGGAAGTGATCTCATCACCAACCTGGTACATTAATGATGATATTGTACATTGTGGATGGTTTCATGTTCCTAAATCTCCTGTTAGGGTTTGAAGCAGCGGCTCCATAATGGACGGAGCAGAAAGCTGTTTAAACAAGCATTAAGTCTGATCATATTGTGGATAATAAATCATTTATTTTTTTAAGCAAATAAAGATTAAGAGATGGGATGGAGAGCTGCAGAACACCTGCTGGATGGAGACCGCCTTCAGCAGGTGAAGACTGAATCAACACAAGAGTTTATCTTCATTATTATTAGAGAAGAAGAACTTTCAAAAAT
>CAEGAG010123765.1:0-11406 GCA_903067065.1 Brachyrhaphis terrabensis | reverse complement strand
CAAGTCGTGCGTAAAAAGACAGACAGACGCAGAGGGGAGATTCTTGTGATTTAATAGCGAAAGAGGACCTGTGCTTGCATGCACAAATAGGTTTAAGGTTTATATCAATAATAATAATAATAATAAATCAACATCCCCTCTTTATTTTCTTTTTCACCATTTCAAAATAATAAATTCAGACATAAGAAACATACATTTCCAAATCCAGGATTTTTCACAGCATAAAGCCTTTCAAGCCAAGTGTAATGTACTTCCATTGAGACTGAGATACAAAGATTTCCTCTGAAAGGGCAGGAAGCTGAGAAGACCGAAAATAAGGTTAGAAGAATTGAGCTTGTGTACATTCAAAAGTTTCAGTTTAACCTTTCTTTGGGTGTTTATGTCTGGTGAAATTTAGTCTAAAACATGTGAGCACAAGTTAATCAAGTACATGTAACTGAGTCTAGATAATCTAGCTAGTTACTACCCACCTCTGCTCTAAAGCAGTGCTCCTCCCAACATTTCTGACTTTCTGAGAGCTGAAGTTGCATGTTTTCACAGACAGAATTTTAATTTCAGTACATTTATCAGAACAATACATTTACCAAATGAAACCAGGACTTCATCTGTTTATTGTTTGTGCTGCTGGTTACCAATCTCATTGTCTCAAAAGCTTTCATACTGTAACTTCTTTTCCATATTCATTAAGAGGAAGAGCAAACCAACATCCTTCAAGCAGAAACAAGCATCAAGATAAATATTAATATAAAGTGAACCTGAGATGAGAATTTACATTGGATAGTAAAATAAAAAGATGTATGATGTTCTTTATCACACCATTAATATCTGTATTTGTCTAACTCTGAAAAAAATGTGCAGTTATTTTGTCTCAAAATAGTTCCAAACGTGTGTATTTATTCAGCGGTTTGATTTAAAGAACCATAATGATCTTTTTTTCCGTTCAACCATTCATTTATAAGATGACCTTAAGATCCCAACCCGCTGCCTTGTAGGCAGACATGAAGACAGACATGTTGTGATGTGCTGCACTGTATCACCTGACACCACAAGGACATAAAGTGGACCCCACTACATGGTAGAGTGATCAGTTTATGTGGTATGACTGAAACAATCCTCTGCACAGCAGATACATGTAACCTCAGACTGGCTGGGTGACAGTATGTAGAAAACATCGTTCTAGATCCCATCCTACAGGTCACCACCAACCCATCTGTGATTCTAACAGATTTTTCCCACTCAGCAACGCTGACTCTGGTAACCATCAGAAAGGTGACATCAGAGATACCAGCAGCCATGTTTGAATGTTTACCAGGGGCCAGAATGGGCCACATCAAAGAATAAGCATAAATAAAGTAAAATAGTTATTTGTGCTGGTGGTAATGACACCCAGTTACGCCAGTCGGAGGTCACTATTGCTTGAGTGTGTAAGTTTACTAAAACGATGTCATTTTCTCTGGTCTCTAGCCTGATTGTACCATTGATGACATTTTGCCGTTCAACCGCTGGTTGTCTATGTGGAGTCCTGAAAACAATGTGGGCTACATTGATAATTGGCAAACATTTTGGAGAAAACCGGTTCTGATCCAGAGAGACGGTATCATCCCACTTTGGATGGAGCAGCTTCCTCTCTCTAGGAAATTGGTCAAATTGATTATTCCTTGAAAATAGTGACAGCCCAGGCTCCAGACCAGGAAGCAGAATTAAAGCTTCATTTTTGCTCTTTCTAAGTGATTGTCCAAGAGCAGTGAATGCTGCAAGCCAATGACTCATTGTGATCTGTTAGGTTTCTTATAGAAAACTTTTAAAACCACTTTGAGAAACAAACTGCACATGACTGCATTATTTGAAAACTACCATCAATTGGAATGTATTAATGCTTGGTTTGAACTTCTGTTTTATGGATTGGGTCTAAATAAACCAAATTGAATTCAATTAAAAGAGGACCGGTTCCAAAGGAGGTCCAAGAAATTATTTTATTTAGTTTTTGATTCAATTTAGTTTGACCAAGGTCAGTTTGAAGAGTAGTCATCTGGGATCAGGGATGGATTTTGAGTTCAATTCCAGCTTCCCCAGCACTACACACTGAAGTGTCCTTAGGCAAAACACTGAAACTCCAGTTTCCTACAGATCTTCACATCTATGCAACATGGAAGTTCACGCAGTTTTTCTGTACCGTTCTGATAGTAAACAGAAGGTTTACATAATATGATTATGGTAAGAAAGAAAGGAAATAATATGACCCATTCATTTACTCTGATCTCCTTTTGTTCTTAGCATCGTCACTCTGTAACTGTTCAGGCATGCTTCCTGTTTGTTCTTTCCATGATAAAGTTGAACATGAGTATGTGTGATCCTTCATTTGTAGGACCCTGGGAGAAACACCTGATTCTGTGGTTCTTGTTGGGAAGAGAGGCTTGGAGGCTGGCATGGTGAATGGGTGTGTAGCTCGTAGAACATTAATGTCAATCATTTAGCAACAAAGATCTAATTTTATTTCACTGTTCTATTGGTTGTTAATCAGACATTGCCTCAAGTTGACCAACTTAAGATGTACGGTAATGTAGCAATAAATTGGAAGACTGAATCAACTGTCATTGGATTTGATACATTTAGTGGACATTGTGTATTGTCAAGATCAATATTCCTTCACTGTGTACTTATTATTAAAGGTTTTATTCTACAAACAAACCTTTGTTCTCAAGTTTATATGTATTTGGTGGCAGGAAGCATTTTGCGCACATTCTTGCACAGGCCTCAAGGATTTCTGAAGAGTTTTTCTAGAATCTGGCTTTTAAATTTTTTATGTCCAGTTCTTGTACCTGACCATGATTTTGTTAATGTCTGCATTCATAATTGAATAGGTGGTAAAATAAAGAAGGTTCAGGCTTAAAGAACTCACCGAAATAAATCTGTTTAAAAAAAAAAAAAGAAAATCCATTAAGGTGCCAGACTACAGAGATCCTTCATCCTCCATCTGTTGGATGATAGCTTATCAGATAAGAGCTCTCCAGGAATCATAAACTCATTGAGACACATCTGAAAATAGTCAGATACCTTTCTGAAAATAATAAAAACAGTGAAAGTTCAAATAAAAGCAGCTTATCAGGCCAAAAAGTCTTTAAAGGACTGCATGAAAATCTGGTTCTTCTCAGGCAAAATATAAAGAAGTCATAAAAATTCTTTGTAGTCTGCAATTATAAGTACAGTGTGTATTTCTTAATACCTCTTTGCACAGAATAAAAATGTGTTTATTAGCATATATAAAGAGGTGTAGTTTTGAGCAACAAAGATCAGTTTTGCTGCTAACATGGTCACCTTGTCATTGTTTAAAATACATTGATTCTTTCTCCCTGTTTCTCTGTTTACTCTTCTCAGTCCTCTGTCAAGGAAGATCATTGATGGCACCAAAACACGAAAGCTGAAAACCAGCCACCTTCTGCGTGTGGATGAGCACGACTTCACCATGAGGCCAGCATTCGCAGGTAAGCAACTTCACCTGAAAGCAGTTCATTTACTACTACTTTCGCTTTCATAGTCATATTCTATGAAAATGAATTGAGATTGCTTCAAATTCAAGGACAAACAATTCAATTCACTCCACTCCAGTCCAACCAATCACAAATAGTCAGATTCAGATGCAGTACACTCAGTGAGTTGTTGACAGCAGTAGCTCTGCTCTGTGGTTCCCTAACACCATTAGTTTTTATGGATCAGTTGGCTTCCCTCCCTATATATTTCTTCTGTTGTTGTTTTTGTTGTTGTTGTTGTCAAAATTAAATATGTTAGATGATAAAACTAATTTTACCATCAAGCAAAGATAACCCAACTGAACACAAAAAGCAACTCTGATGATGATTTCATTGATGAATACAAAAAAAGTTATTGAAACCAATCTGGCACAGTGTGGATAGAAATTATGCCTTTGTCTGATGGTAAATTTACTGTAAAAAAGTAGTTTTTTCTTTTTTTTAAACTGCACTCAATTCCTGAGCCACACCCACCTGTTATCACTGTCTCATTGTAGAATTAAGATAGTATTTGAATAAAATCTGAATGACAACAGGAAACAGTGTAAAAGACCTCAATAAGATAAAAAAAATAAAATAAAATGAAACAAGAAGCAAGGTCTTATCAATCTGGAAAGGGGAAGAAAGACATGTAAAGCTTTGGGACTGGAGGTAATTACTATGAGGAGACGAGAAAAGATGGAACACTGGAGATCCATGCAGTGTTCCATGGACTGACCAGCCTACCAAAATGATTCCAAGAGCTCACCAATAACTTCTCAGTCCACTGTTGACCAAGAATACCACCAAGACCCATCCCCAAAATATCTTGATGTTTTTCAGGACCTTTAAGAACATAATCTATCAACTGACATGAGAAAACTGGAACTTTTTGAAAGGTGTGCTCCCTGTTCCATCTGGAGTAAAATTAAAACAAAGACAATTATACCAACATCTGAACAGTTACTTGCTGCAAGTAAATATAATTTCAGCTCTCCACCAGAAAATTCTGAATTTAGAGAATTTCAAGCTCAGAGAAACTTGGGTCTGGCATTTAGTCCAACTCACCACTAAAAAAAAAGTTGATTCTGGAGTAGCCTAGTTAAAGTCTGCTCTTAAATCTGTCTGGAATGATGTGGCTCAACCTTAAACATGGCGCTCATGCTAAACGCTTGATGGCAACTGCTGTTGTCAATGGTGACACAACCAGTTTTTTGGTTTAGAGGAAAATTACTTCTTCACATAGGAGAGGTTTGTTCTGATATTTTTTAATTCATAAGTAGGGTAAGGGTTAGTGTTAATGGAAGTAATACTTCCAAGAGTCACAGCGATGGAACCATGTTCCATCACACTGAGTTAAAGTGACAGAACCCTGAAGAACCTGGAACAGAACTCCTCCCCTCGCCTCATTGTTACCATGGAGTCGTGCTTCTTGCATCCGTCTAAAGCACTGCCAGGATTTTCTGAAGCTGTTTAAGGTGTTTTTTTTGTATTTTCTTCAATGCACCGTTGCCACCATGTGTTGGCAGAACCATGCTGTCATGTTCAGTTTGTAGTCATTATCTGTGTGGTTGCTTTGCACCTTGAATGTAAGAAAAAGCCCCTGCTGCTTGAAGTTTAGCAGGCAATTAAAAATAAGGAGCTTATGATTCAACTTAAGAGTCCAGCTCTTTGCTGTTTAGAATTAAACAGCTCTGTTTAAACCACCAGAGGAAATGGACCATGGTGAATTTTAGGACAACAGTTGCAGCCACAGATGGAAGCATACATCCCACTGAGGAGCCTTTTGTCTTGTATTTATTTATTGTTATTGTCAGATCCTGCAGAAAACTTATTCTAGCATCACCAAACACTGACTTGTGTGAACAGTGAGCATCCCATTCCCTTTCCAGGGAGAGAGGTTTCAGTGCAATCCTCTGACTGAGGGAGAATTGTGAGTCAAACAGCTGCTCTGGTTCCTCTTAGTTTCATCAAAGCTTCTCACAGAACTACTTCTTGTTTGTTGACTGCGCCACAATAATTGAAACCTTCTTTCTGATCATGATTCTGGAAACACAACCAAGTAGAATGCGGTTGTGCCAGATGGGTTTTTTTCAAACTGTAAACAGTATAACAGTGACGTTAATTTTATTTGTCCAAAACAGAATCTAAAAGAGCTTTATTATTAATGTTTACCTACAAAAAAAGAGTTTATGTCCAGGAGTATGATCTGTTTCAAGTGTCATAACTAAATCAACAGCACCAGCTCCTTTTGGTCAGACCTGATTCAAACTGTGAAAGAGATGGAGAATATTTGTCATCACATTGCTTTTGAATTTCATTGGGTACAGCTGTTTGTTCCTCTCTGCATTAGGTTGAAAAACATAGATGAAAACAGATAGATCCACCATGCATTAGTCCATATTTGTATAAAAATAGCACTGAGACATTCTGCTGAAATATCGACTCTAATGCATTGCATCACTGGAATTCCCTTTTTGGATTTACCCTTGTAATGCATCTGATCTAAGCGTGATGAACCGGTGACGGATTTACAGCTGCTAATCCGAGAGCAGATGAGTGAGGGATGGGTGTCCTCACCATCTGTAGAAATGACATTAAGATTATTCTGTGAATGCTGAGTTTGACTGGAGAAATAAAGAGCTGGGATTCCTTTTAAGTGCACCTGTATACAGAATATATAGAGTCACTTTACATGGTGTACCTGTTCGTGGCTTCAGATGTAAAGTGAGTACATGTCAAATCAAATTGTGCAAAATATGAAACACTCAGCTGGGATGGAAATTAATAAATTACTAAACAAACCATGTACTGGTATTATGTTGGGTTAAAGGTAGTTATGTCAGATTTAGTAATTATCTCAGGTTTATATTAGCATCAGAAAATTCTAATTACCTGCATGCAAACTGGTTTATTAGTAATTAAAATTGCTGGACTTATGGAGAGCATTTCCTATGAATCCCAGTAACAAAATGGTTGACCTTTATTTTGATTGTACATATGTTTTAGCATTGTGTTTTATGTTATTTCTGAGTTATTACTGGATAAGCAGTAAGGACAGAAAATCATTCTGCCAACATTCAGCCTGGAGACACGGACCATTTAAAACATCTGTGCTCACAAATAACCAACATTAGTGAACTGAATTTCTTAGCGGAGTGGTTATTATACAGACAGTGGCGTAACTTTCTGAATTAGGAACAGAAAGGTTGCTTGCTTAATGACTCACATAATTAGTTTAATTAAAAAGGAACCAGCTGTTTGACTGAAATCTCAAACCCACCTAAGTATAACTACTTTTATGACATAGTATGGAAAACAATAAATTATATTTTTTATTGTGCTCATGTGTTTTTGTAATATTTGCATTTTCTTTGTAAAGAACAAAGTGGCAAAGCAGAATAATAAAAAGGAAGATTTGGACTTATTCAAGCTGTTGGGCTTTGTCAGAGCTGTGAAAAATAGAAAAGACGTATCATTAAGACTCCTCTGGCAGCCGGGGCCCACAGATTGAGTTGCATTTTAATTTGACTTGAGGTTTTCTCTGCTCTTGGATGTGTGTGTGTGTGTGTGGGGGTTGGGGGGTGTAGCTTTCTGGCCATGAGGAAATGCCAGTGGATGCACTTTAGCATTACACTGAAGTGCTGCTGAGAGCCATAAAGAGTCATCAGGAGCTGTGGAGTGGAGCTTTGCTCTGACACACTAAGAGGTGTCATCTAAGAATTAGTGAATACTGGGAAAATTTGCTGATGCAAAAAAAAAAAAAAATGCTTCAAAACAGCAAAACAGCTTTGGATCAAACGCTCATGCACCCTGTAACCAGGGGAACACACACTGCTCTGAAAAGCTTTCTGAGTCTAGCTGTAGCCGTGTGCAGCTGCAGGCTGAGCTGAGGCACCAGCAGAAACAGACCTCTACTTCTCATTTCTGCTTTTTCAGCAGGTGTCTGATGTTATGTCACATCAGCTGAAGCTCAGGATTTAATGTGTTCGGCACGTGTTGTGGGGCATATGGTGTGAGTAAGAGAAAGGAGGACAAGACCGACAGCTGGAACTGGGCAGGAGTTAATATCCCATCTTCCAGGTAGCAGATTTGCTGGGCCTTGGGTTATGTAAGGCTGGCACCCGTACGACTTCACAGATTAACTAGACCACAGCAGCCAATGTCACTGCACTGAACAAATGACAGAAGGTTCTGTCTGTTTGTTTTTTTCTACCAATGATCAGGGTAGTAGGATACTCTTCCATATCCCTTTAAATCCCAAATTGTCCTTATTTCTAATCTACTCAGTCAGTTGAGCAACACACATCAGTAAATCGCAGAATCCTGTCAACAATTTAATCAAACACATTGTGTGAAATGATGTGCGTTATTAGTCATGGCTTAACAGAGTATTCTATCCTGTTATTTTATGAGGGAGCGCTTAATGACAAGGAAGCAGACAACATCATGAGTAGAATAAAACCGTCGTATTTATTTTTATCAGAAACTCTGGCTGATAAAAAAAAAAATCTCTTGGCTGTTAGCCAATTCATTTGATTCAGTTCAGATATTTATAGAGTTTGACTCCAACTCATATCAGTCATTTCAGGTCAGCTGGCATAAAACAAAAGATTAACTTCCATTCAGACCAATTTACTCATGTTTGGTCCAACTGATCCAATGCTTGTTCCAGAACCAAAGTGATCAGAATGAAACTGTGTTTAATAGAATGAATTAAGCTGACTTGAACTAAATGTTATTTAGCTTGTATACTTAATAATGAGCTGCATTCAGTCTGAACCTGATCTCTGTCCATGTCAGTTCAGCTCATTTTAATTCAACATCTAATACATCAGTCATACATTATGTTAGCCCCTGTGAAAAAAATAATATATCTAAGTACATTTTAAATATGCTGTATTTTTCTGAAATACATTTTTAGTGGGTTATCAAGTAGATATACTTGTTATAGTACAATTCTGTGATAGTATATTGGCAATGTACTCTTGAAAAATTTGAATATATTGAATACACAATGTAATTTTTTTTCAGCTGGAAAGTGTGTTGTACTTCATCCTTCTGTAAACCGATAGCCTGATGTGTTTGCAGTCCTGTAGTGTGTATGAAGCATGTAAAGAACAAAGTGGCAAAGCAGAATAATAAAAGACATTGATAAATAACTAAAGTGTACTTCATAAGCAATTATGATAAACTAAAGGTTTAATTGGAGCATACTGAGATCAGAGTACTAATATAAAATATATAATGCTTCTATATTTAGAAGATGGATGGATAATTACAATTAAAATATATTAAGCACAAAATTAGTTATTACAAAATAGCATGCTTTCAGTTAAATAATTCTTAACAAACTTGAAGTATACTGATGATTAGTCTGGCTTCAAGTATGCTAAGATTTAATATACTTAAAATATATATTTTTCACAAGTGTGTATTGGGCTTTTAAGCATGTTAAAAAGTGCTATATTACATTATTATGTAAATACCATTCATGGTGGGAAGACTCAGCTGATTAAAACAGTACAAAACAAATGTGAGGTTAGGGGTGTGCCATATTGTCTCGTTTACAGTAGTACCAGTGGTGCTGCATGCTAATACGTTCTACACCATTACAACAAAGAAGAAGCTGGTCAGCTGGTCCACAGTCTGGACTGGTCTGACTTTCACAGAATCAGCTGCTACCTGCGATAAGAAAAAGATTTACAGAAGTTTCTGTTGTTTGGCCGCTGCAGCAGGGAAGGGCGGAGCTTTAGGGTGCAGTTGCAGTTACTGGAACATGAGAGCTAAAAATCTAAACACTGACAGATATTACTTGAGTGGAACTGTTTTGAAGTTACATATTTGTTTGGCCAAATTCAACAATAATTTTAAAAAAGCGAAAAATGTGGAATATCGTCTGTGATATCGTTCTCAAGGTTTTCAAAAAATATTTATTGTGATATTACTTTTTGTCAATATCGCTCACCCCTAGTAATTAACAACTATCAGTTCTATGTGTGGTGAGTTGAAAGAGTTCAAAGCAAAGGGAGAAAACAGAAAATGTACACTGGTTTATATCTGCACTATGCAGAAATGTCATGGTGCAACTTTAAAACTGAAAAAGTAATGCTGATAATGAGTTTTCTGGTATTGATTTGCAGGTCCGGCCGTTCCAGTTGGAGTGGATGTTCAGGTGGAGAGTTTGGACAGCATATCTGAAGTTGACATGGTATGATGCTTGAATGTTTGAATGACACACAGTGCAACCAGTTTCACACTATCGGGTCAGTCAAGGGCAGGTAAACATCTCACCTGCAGCAGATAATTACAAATAAGAAAAAGAAGCCAGATTCAACATAACTGATGTTATTAGATTAGAAAGATTGGTAGTTTGAAACAAATGACCTCTGCTGCAACACAGGGACAGGATGCTGTTCAGTTACTGCAGCTAATGAGTCGGCGCAGGAATATTTTTCTAACAGCCTGTAAACAAATGCTTGACTGCCAAACAAATTTGTCACATTGCCAGAATTTAAACTCCAGCACAAAATTCAATTCAATTCAACTCAAACATACTTTATTCATTCTGATGAGCAACTACCTGCAGCTCAGAATAATTTCTAGTTTAGTTAAATTGAACTGTGGAGCTGACAGCGACAGAGCAATCCTCTAGAAGTTATGAGATTTATGATAATTCAAGTAAAATTCAAGCTCTTTTTCAGAACACACCTCTTTTGTTGATCATCAGAATAAATTAAAACAGGTTTGACTGATGTAATTAAATCAGCCTTCTGCTCTGTTTATAAATTGGACGGAAAATGATGTTGTATAATCTCATGTTTGCAAGGGCGCATGAGGATTATGTTTAATTTGGATCCCAAGGTTGTGGATTTAGTTGTTTTGGAACAGAAGGAAGAAGATGAATGATTCCAGTCTATAGCTGCTGGTAATGACATTAAATCAGAATGTTGAAGTATGCAGAGTTCTGAGTCATAATCATTTGCTGTTTTTTATGACCTTATGCTGCTTTGTCCAATTTTTCATCCTTCTTATTAATTTGTATTCACATCATTCAAAATGATCTGAAACTGACCTGACATCTTACACAAACATTTTTATTACTGTTGAATAAAGAATTGTAGTTCAGCAGCTAGAGCTAGTGGAGTGAAATGTGATTTTCAGGTCATGTTGTTGCTCTCTTTTCAGCAGCCAAAGTTTTGAAAAGCAGAACGTCTTCTGCCAGGCTGCTGTCCATCTTTAAAAATCACCAGCTACACACCAACTTGGAAACTTTAATTCATTTTGTAACGTATTTGTAACAATTCAACATTATAAACACAAGGGCAAAACATCAGTGGGCATAATAGAAACTCTCAACTAACTATACAATCACAGGGTGATAATAAAACCCCAGATATCTGTACAGTCATGTTCAGTAAAACAGGATCTGCTTTTTAATAAGCCTTGCTGGTCAGATTAAAAGTACCTTCTGACCATCTTTAAGTTTCACTTGGTGAACTCAGTTAGTGAAATAAACAAACTTTTTAGCTGTACTATGCAGATATTTAAGACTCACATACAGCAAATAACTATGCACTTTTTGTAAGTCAGTTAATTCAGGTATTAAAAATAATGTCCGTCTTATGTGTTGGTTGTTTCCACAAACTTTTTTTTCTCTGCCAAACATATAATTTAAAATAAACAGTGAGAGTAAACTGCAATGTTCCCTCTAATTTTTCATGTAGCTGGGCATACACACAGCCTCCCTGAGCACACTGAGGACCACTGTGAGCAACATCAGGTCCATCTCCCCCCCCCCACATAAACTTGTACAAGTGGCCAAAGAGCCACTTCTGTTAGCCTGTGTCTAGAACCGCCTCTGGGCTGCAGGTCTGAGGCATTTTGTTAGCATGTTTTC
>CAEGAG010123756.1:0-15176 GCA_903067065.1 Brachyrhaphis terrabensis | reverse complement strand
ACACAAAAACCTCTGAAGACACTGAGAGCAACTTCCTGTTTCACCAGATGGAAACAAGATGGAGGATCAGATTTTAGTGTTGGAGGATTTCTCTTTAGTCTTTGGCTGAAGACCAGGAGACATTTCTGCTGCTAGCGCTAGGCTAGCATGTTAGCTTTGGTTGTATTTACCCAGAATGCCCTGCGCTGTAGTCCACTTCCTGCTTTTGGAGCGGTCTCCTGTCCGCTTGGTGTTCACATTCAAACCGAACCAGAGTTCACTTCAATCAAACCCAGACCGAGGTTTGGAGGACCAGAGGTCAGAGGTCAGTTAGCTTTCACACCTCAACAACCGAACTGGAGTTTATAGACAGACGGACTGGAGTCGGATTAAATCAGACTAAACCGGGTTGCTGTGAATTCAGCAGTTTTATTATTTTATATGCTAATCATGTTTCTGCCTCTCAAAATCAGACTCAGTCTAAAAACCTAATCAAATGTGTAACTAAATATGCTAAATATTAAATCAGAACGTAAATAATCCTAAAATGTCAGATTGGATCAGGTTTGGACTAGACCCTGCTGCCTGGACAGATGTTTGTGTTTCTGCTCCATCTCTTCTGCTTTCCTGTGTTTTTCCTTCCTTTCTGGGCTCAGAGCCTCAGATCCGCTGCAGCACCTCGGATCCGCTGCAGCACCTCGGATCCGCTGCAGCACCTCGGATCCGTTACAGAGCCTCGGTCCGGATCCCGGTGGTCCAGCTGGGAATTCTGCCCCCTCTCCCAGCAGCGTGGCTCTTCATTAGCTCTCCGCAGCGCCGGTGGGAGAGCTGAGGAAGAAAAGGCAGAGAGCCTGAGTCATGCAGGCTGCTCCATGCTGGAGGAGTTGACTCAGCGGCATTGTTGCTTTAATCCCACGGGAGCCAAGCTGTTGCCTGGAAACCTCTGAGCAGATTCAGACCAGCCTTCTTCTTCTTCTTCTTCTCTCTCTGAGATGCTTCAGATTCACTGCAGGATGCAGGAAAGAAGCACAAACTTTGATTGAGCCTGTGGAGTCAGAGATGCATAGCTTGGACTGAAGGGGGCGCTAGCAGCTGAGAAACTTCCAGGTGTTTTACATGTGGGTGAAATCTGCCCTGAGTTTGTCCTGCAGGACGCAGCTGATCCTGAGCATCAAGCTGCTCTGCTGGTCAAATACTCTAAAATAACCATAAAACTTCTGAAAACTGAACATAAACTGGAATATTTGTTGAAGTTAATTATGTAGTTCTGAGTGAGAACATATTTGGAGAATTTAATAATTTAATACCAAAATATATCAGATTTTCTTGAAACTAAAACTTTCAGGATATCCAGATGTTTTGTCTTCATGGAGCCTCATGTCTCCAAATTTATTATTTTATTAACATAATATAAACACCTTAAATGTTCACTTATTTTCTGTTTAACGAGACAACAGAACAGAGGTGATCCGAGTCCACGTCCCTGTGGAACACCTAATCTTATTATGAATGTCCATGTTAGCTCTCAGTCCAGACTGACCCACAGCCATGTCATCTGGGGTTTCCAGACAGAAAACAATCAAACTATAAACTGCTAAACTTTTGCTTCTGTTACAATAGTGTGTTACCAGCTGCTCTTACCAATAAATAGTTCATTCAATAGGGGCATTAAGAAACTTAATACTTTTATTCCAGGTTGTATTCAATAAGATCAGAGGTGAGTAGAGTAACCAATAATTTTACTCAAGTAAAAATAAAAACTCTACTCAAGTTCTAAATCAAATTATCTATCATTCAGTATTTAACAATTCCATAATCAGACGGACTAAAATATAAAGTTCAGTGTAAAATAATTCATATAAGCAAAAAACTAAAATCAGGCAAAATAATTTTTTTCAAAATTAATTCATGTCAGTAGAAAACTTATGAAACTTAATTCATTTTTGGTTAAAACATGTTTGTTCTTCATTCAGTGGGTAGAAACTCCAGAAACTTTATTCAAGTAAGAGATGCTTTATAATATAACTACTAAAGTAAAAAGTACTTTACTCCAGTACTTTAAACGTTACTCCGGTAAATGTGACTAAGTGTAACTAGTTACTACCCGCTTCTGGTTAAGATGTTTTGTTCCAGTTTGTTAAATAGAGAAACTGATGTGGACAGACTGAGTGTCCAGTTAAAACGGCTGGAGAAACTATTAACAGGAACGTCAATAACTGGTACCAATAATTCCCATCTGATTCTTAAATAAAGTATTGTTAGTTTTAAAGTGAGCCTGCTGAGGTCATGTGACCAGGTTGTTGCTTCCTGCTGCAGCAGAAGGCTGCGGCGCTGCGGCGCTGATCTGCAGCCTGTGTGTGGATGACGGAGCTTCTGGTGTCGGTTCGGCTCAGATGTGTGTGTGAACGTGAAGCAGCTTCACTGCAGCGGAGCAGAAACAGCCGGCCACGCCGTGTGTGTGTGAGATTAATCAGAGTTTGTGCTCTGCAGCATTTTGTGGGCTTCAAACAGAAAAGCAAAGCAGCCAGAAGGGGCTCACATGTCGGTGTGTGTGTGTGTGTGTGTGTGTGTAGGGGTGGGTGTGTGTGTGTGTTGGGCGAGCAGGACGGCAGTGGTCCGCCCACCGCGGCTCCAACCCTCCAACTGCAGGTGAAAGTGAACTGAGGCGGCTGCAGCGTTTCACTGTCTGCTGCGATGCTGCAGCTCTGCAGCAGAAAAACAGAGAAATATTCAAACTGTGATTCAGATTCTGTCAGTTATGAATCCTGATTATTGGAGAGTCTGAAATACTGAGACGCTCCTGAACTTTGGCTTCTATGGAAATGAATGAACTTATTGTACAGAAATCTAAACCTGAGATATTCAACAGTTTATTGAGGTCAGACAGGTTTTTTTTTCTAAATTATAGAAGTAAAGTCATTTCAAGAAAAAAATCGTAACATTGCGAGAATAAAGTTTTATGATAAAGTTATAATATTACCAGAATAAAGTTGAAATAGTAAAATGAAGTAGTAATTTTATGAGAACTTCAACACAAAATATGATCAGCATTAAAACGAATCAAACTGAACTGGTTTCCTTCCATCTTCATAACTATTAAAACCTTTTTCTCATTGAAACAACTTCTTTTTTGTAACTTTATGACATTCTCCTGGTAATATTGTTTTATCATTCTGATAGTATTGTGACTATCCTGGTCTGAGCTGAATGCTTTGTCATGAAATCATCATTTAACAGTTTATTTCTGTTGTGTGAGTTTCTGACCGCCAGCCTCCCTCCATGTTGGCTGTTTGAGGCCGTTTGTGTTTTTCTGGGTAGAAATAGATTTTATGAACTTGGTTGCTGCTCTGCTTGGCTCTGAAACCGTCAGACCAAAGCAGCAGAACGTGAGCGCAGCTCTGACGGGTTTCATTCTACGCTCTCAGCCCGTTGCCTGCGGCGGCTGAACAGAACCGACGTGGTTCCTCCGGCCCAAATGTTTGCTCTCCTCCTCGCTGTTTGACTAACAAGCAGGTGTTAGAACCTGAGCAGGTGGTTCTGTTTGCTGCTTTCAGAGTTAAAAAAATGTAACAGTTTAGTAAAAATCACTGAACAAAGTTCAGAAAATGAAGCAGATTCTGGCAGCGTTTTCCTGCACAGTGGAGGTAAACCGTCAGGCACCGGGATGTTACCTGACCCAGTTTTCAGTTTGGTGGAACCTTCCAGGAGCTCCACCAGGGTCCGTTGGACGAACCTTCAAACGGCAGACAGGAAGCAGCTCAGAGAGATAAACTAGGTCACAATCAGTGGCTGTTGTTGCCTGGAAATAACGATCATAATCACACACTCGTTTCTAGTTTTATGGTTTCGTCAGAAGGTTTGAAGGTGAGCTGCTGCCCAGAGACCCGCTTCAGTTCGGCCTCCTGCGTTAATCCCTGGAGATTATCTGAATAACATAGGATCTAATCTGAGGTGTGAGTCCAGATTTAAAACAGTATCTGTCAGATTTACTTTGGTTTCAGACCTCATCTGGTTTGATTCTTGACTTGGTTTTTATATTGTTATAATAAAACCGAACTCTGGTCCTCCAACCTCGGTCTGGGTTCGGTTGAAATGAACTCTGGTTCGGTTTGGATGCATGTGTGAACGCCAAGCGGACCGGAGACCAGGAGGGGAACAGGTTCCAGTAGGCCATGGGGCAGATGCTGAAGTTCTGGACCCAGTAGAACCAAATCTACCGAACTATCAGGAGGGAATCAGCTTTAATTTCCCTTTGAGATAAATAAAGTATTTTTGAACTAAATTGAGAAAAAGGAGAATTTTTAAAGTTCTATTTATGGATATCTGGAGATTTAAATAAAAAACATGGAGGCCCCCTTTGCACATGCTCAGTTTCGCTTTTCAGTTTTCTTTCTTTCTTTTCATATTTTTTTGCCTGGCTGGTTCCCCACTCTGTTCCAAACTTCAACTTTTAAAGGCTTGTTGGTGTGAAAGAAGCAGCAGGTTCTGCTTTAGCCGGGATCAGGAACTTCTTCTGTATTTTACTGTGGTTGATGGTGGTGCTGTCGCCACCTGCTGGTCCACTTTACAGATTACCATCTCTATAATTACATTAGAAAAGAGTAAATGGTTTCTTTCTGGGGAGGAGGAGCCCACAGCATCACTACTTTCAACAGCAAGAGTAAATTAAGCAAGAAATTTAGTCTCAATGTCATTTTTTAATAAGCCAAAAATGAAACCTGATTTATTTTTAAAGCGTTTTAACCAGATGGGGCACTTTGGATTTGAACTAAGCTACAATCATACAGAAGATTTTGACCCATAAATCAAGGTGATTTTTCAGTGAATTGTTGTTTTATTTTGAGGAAACGGTGAAGAAACGATGCAGCAGCAGTTTTCCGTCCTGCGGACCAAAGATAGAAGCATCCGACAAAGTGTCAGCTTTACAGCCTGAAAAGCAGCCGACACCTCAGAAATAGAGCCGAGAACGAAGCACAAGACTCACAATGTAACGTGAGTTCAGGTGTCAAACAGCCGGTTCCTTCATTTACCCTGGAAAATCCTCACATCAGAGCCACGAGTCACGGTTTGGTCTCTAAAATGATTTAAACTCAAAGATGTTTCAGAGAATGAAACAGTTTAAAACAGCAAAACAGCCGAAATACTGAGTTTCTTTAAATCGAGGCTGAAACTTGTTGAGCTTTTGACTAATAACTGGAATATTGATCAATGATTACTTATTTCATAACAGGTCACTGTATGACGTTTTATGGTAAAAAGCATTTTGAACTGCCTCGTCGCTGAAATGTGCTACACAAATAAACTCGTAAATCATCCTCGTGTACGCGCTGCTCAATGTACTAATGGAGAAACAACTTACAGTTACAGGAAAACCATTGATCCATTGTGGTTATGCTAGCTAGCATTAGCATTCATGGCAGGCTCTGATGTGGGGAAGCAGCTTTAGCGTAGCAGCTAGTGAGGGTGATTGGCAGCGCTAAGTCCCTCCTCCTGGTTCTGATTGGTTGTTTCTGACAGGAATGTGTAAAATAAAATATGTAAAACAAAATATGTAAAATAAAAAACATGACAATCTGATTAACGGTTTGTTGTCAAAGCAAACATGGCCGACAGGAAGTAGCTGTTCCTGTTAGTGTGGAGCGCACGTCCAGCAGCCGGTCAGAAACAGAACCACATCCAAACTGAACGTTTTCAGCTTCATTCACCTTTTTCCTGACCTCTGACCTCCAAACACATTCTCCTCTGTTTTCCAGTTTCTTCTTCCTGCAGTCTGTCCTCTTCATCATCATCACCATCATCTCATTTTAAAGCTTTGGGCTCCATCTTTATCCCCCCCCTGTTACCTTCATCGTGTTTCCTCCTCCTCTTCGTTCCGGCCGCCGCCCCCTCAGCAGAGAGGCAGCTCTGCTCAGACGCCGTCGTGTTTCTTCCTGCAGCAGCAGCAGCGTGTGCAGCCGGCGGCCCGCCGCGGCGCCGCTGGACGCTTGGCCGGTTCTGCTGCTGGTTCTCGGGTCGCTGTTGTTTTTTTTGGCTCTGCGACACAAGACAGGGGGAGTGATTATTTTTAGCCACCGGCAGGAATCTGCACACAAAGCAGCCAGTCTGATACAAATGAAGCTGAGAGAAAATCATCTGCAAAAACAAGTCGTTAACATGTCGTCTTGCCTTTATGGATGATTGTCCTTTTTTTGCAAGATGGACAAATATTAAAAATATGTGGACAGATGGAAACTGAAAACCAGGCGGTTTATAGTTTCCTCTATTTCAGTGAAACATGATTTATTTTTTATTGCTTATGATGGAAAGCAAGTAGATGAAGGTTCTGTCTGCAGCAGTCCACACCAAGGCAATGCACAATCAGCTGTACATGAGAAATGCGATTCCAGATCAATGATCAATGGCAGCAGTGGAGCGAGAGGTGGACACATGGAGACATGATCATTAAGACAGAAGTCCAGTTCAGTCCACTTCAGTCCAACTCCAGTTAGAAAGAAAGTCCGGTTCGGTTGGGTTGGTGTGAATGCAGAATCAGAAACTCTGGCCTTCTGACCCTCGGTCTGGGTTCAGTTGAACTCTGGAAAAGGACTTTAGAGCAAGGCTTTCTGGGTAAATACAACCAAAACAAATGTGTTAGCCTAGCGCTAGCGGTGGAAATGACTCGTGATCTTTAGCTAAAGATAAAAGACAAATCGTCCAAATGATCAAATCTGACATCTCTCCATTTTAGTTTCCACTTGGTGAAGAAGGAAGTTGCTCTCAGTGTCTTCAGAGGTTCAAAGAGTTTCCATCTTTCTTTCAAAGCCTAAAAAACTCAAACAGATCTGGAGAACAGAGAATCATTAACAGGTTTAAGTTTATAATCTGTGAATAAAGCAAAGCGGTTCTCGGTTTTCTTGTTAAAGTCTCTCGCCTGTGAAGCTGCGTGGACGTCGACTCCCACAGAATGGGACTTAAACTGTTGTTTGTGAAAATGTGAGGATTTCACATGTAGCTAATGTGAGCTAGCTGCACAGAGCTGGGGCTGAAACCGGCTTTCATTCCCATATTCATCTGTACAACATCAACTTTAATATTCATGCAGCAAACACTCACCTTTACAGAGTCTGTTTGGCATCCACAGGAAGTGCTGCGGTTGCCATGGACACACTGATTGGTGCTGCAGCATGACGGCAGCTGAACGCTGTTACCGTGACTTTTTATTGAAGTCCTGCCCTCCCTGCTCCCAGCTTTCTTTTCGTTCCAGCCTGATATATGATTTTAATTATCTGCCGTAATGATATTTTTGATCCAGAGCGCTTTATGCAATATTATTATTTCTTTTCAATACAAAATAATAACTGGTTGTTTCTCCCTTGGAAACTGGCAATGAGTTGTTTCCGTCGCTGTGGAGGAACTTTGGTCCTGGACTGTTTGGACTCAGACACGTTGGAGGCTTTTCCAGCATGTTTAGGGTCATTTCAAATAATCTCAACCAGATCTAAGCCCAGACTTTGACTAGACCACTCCTGAGCCTGCAGCCTCAGACCTTACCGCCATGTTTGACTAGCGCTGTCAGATGTAACTGGACTCACAGCAGGTCTTGATGCTCAACTCCAATGTTTTGCTGAAATCCTATTTTTAGTGTGTGTGTGTGTGTGTGTGTGTGTGTGTGCTCGTTCATGCTACTAATTAAACACGACAGCAGTCGTATTTCTGTGTGAACGGTTGGCGGTCTCCAAGCGACCCAGAAAACGCAGAAGAAGAACATTGACGCCACGCGGCAGCGCACCGCTTCTGGAAGTAACAATGGATGCTGCCGTTGAGTCGGTTTTACAGTTTTACGGTTGTTGAGCTACAGCATTGTCACAAAATTATGACAGGAAGGTAAGAAGGAGAAAGTTTTTCCTCAGACATTGTTCACATCTGGATTCTTCTGGTCCAATATTATGGCTCATGTCTGACATAAATGAGTAAAAGTCAGATAAAATTCAACAAGACCTTTGTGGAGTACTAAATATTCACCGGGGCTTTATAAACTCTCCCATGAATTAATAATAATTAATAATCTTGGTAGCTCTGCCTCTGCTTGCTGTTTTCTCCAGTCAGATATTTTTGGTTTTGTTCATCCCAAAGCTTTAAAAATGGTTTTAAAACTATTTCACACTCATAGATGCCAATTTATTTCTTATCTATTCTGAAATTTGTTTAGATGTTCTGCTTTTTGTAATCATTTAGTTTATTTCAGCTCATAAAAATGTAAAACCTAATAAATAAATCATATTAATACCACCCTAATGAAAGGTTCACCGCCTGCTTCGTGTTGAGAATCAGGTTCTAGTTAAGTCATTTCTCGACTCTAATCAGAGTATCTTTGTTTTGTTAAATGTCTTACACGTCCAACACTTCCCTCTTGAAACTATTTAGATGTTTTTATTAATCATATTTTTATCAGAATTGAAAGAAAATCAAGCTTTTCTTCCATATTTTTGCTTTTTTGACTAAAATATAAAACATTCAGGAAGTGACATGTGGTAGAAACAACAAATATTGGTGCTTTGTTCATGTTTCCACTTCATATCGCTTCACTAAATATGTAAAAGTGCAGAATATTTTGAAAACTTCCCACAATGTCTTGAACAGTTTTCCTGAAAACGCAGTTTTGTTTTCATCGTTCAGATTAATGACGCTGGCTGTAATCTGGTTATGATATGGATTATTTTTCTGCTGCTGCTTTCTGATGGATTAATGGAGGTAAATGAGATCAGTGTCATGTTGGATGGAGAGGATTAAATCTCTGGACCTCAAGCAGAACCCAGGAAATCATCTGAGGTCCAGAGCTGAGGATAAAAACGCTGCAGACTTGGTCTGGGCAGATTCCTCAGAGCCAGTGAAGCTTCGACTCTGTCAGAAAGTCTGATTGTTTCTGTGGAGCCTTGGAAAAAGGAAAGCCTCTCTGCTGCTGAATTATTTTTAGACTCACTGGCAGCATGGCTGGAGGGATGGCAGTGCCAGTCCGACTCAAACCAGCAGTAATTATTGGATGGATTTTCTCTTCAAGGAGGCTGCGATAAACAATTCATTCACTAGAAATCTATTATTTATTGATTTTTAATGTCAGGAAAAGGCAGCAGATAAAAGGAAAATCAGTCGGAATGTGTGGATGTTTTGGAGAAATGATCAAATATTGACGATTAAGTTCATCTTCTTCCTCCTCTCTTCAAACTGAAACGTCTGAGTTCAAATATTTAATATTCAATATCTCCCATCACAGGTGCATCTGCAGAAATATACGGCATAAATTCAGAAAGTGAAACTCTTGTTGCACAGAGCAGAGCGATATGGATTAAAAATAAAATCTCCAATCTTCATTCCAAATCAGATTTCTGATTTTAATGAATATGTTCAGATTATTTCAAACAACCCTTGTTTATTTTTTTACTTTGCAATATGAAATGAAGCAGTCGTTTAATTTAACGCCTGGCCTACAGGGGGCACTATTTAGTTAAAACTGGAAGAACGTTCTTTAATTTTATGAGACGTTAATTAACAGTAGATTACTGTTAATTAATCTGCCCGTTTCTTTACGTTCACATAGAAAATGAGATAAAACTTAGATTTTTATTTTGTCTGTTTTGTATCCGACTTTTTCACGTCAGTCTGAACCGGTTCTGATCCGATCTGACCCACTTCCACACAGATACATATCTGATTGGTTTTTTTCCCACCAAATCCGATTTCTGATTTAATTAATTTGTTTTTCGCACTTTTGTTCCTTAAAAATAAATTACAAATGATAGAAAATAATTCAAAAGCTTTTATTTAATTTATTCTTGTTGAAAGTTGAGTGGAATTCAAAGTTTAAATAAATACAAGCTGTTAAAAACCCAAATGACAGCATCTGTGAAAAATAATCTGGATTTTCCAAAAATTAAGTCTTTTTAGAATGAAAATTAAATGAGTCGAGAAAATTAATTTATTGCCCATTTAAATATTTCAAGCTTTTATTTCCGGTCATTTTGATGACCATAAATTCATTGTTCAGGAGTTCACTTTATTTTTGCATAATTTCAAACCTTTTTATTGATTTTTTGAAATTCTGTTAAGTGAATAAATAATTCTTGTTCAGTAAAAACCAGAACATTTGGTGAGGTTTACGTTTTATGTTAAACTCCTCAGATTTGTGTTTCATTATTCATGTTTTCTTTCTGCAGATTGTAACCAGGATCACATTTATTCCTAAAACATCCCGTTAAATGAAGCATCTACCAGCCAAAACTGCATCTGCTGGACTGTTTTTGCTGTTTTATGTTTGCAGTAAAACGTGAGGAAATTGATCTGGTTTCATTGTTACTGAATTTGGTTTGAAGGACATTTAAAACGGTTTTTGTGTCTCTTTGGGATTCAGGAGTCACTGAAGTATCTGTGAGATTTCTGTTTCTGGACCGTTGGTTTCAGATGAATCAGAGATGCCACAAAGAAATGAACTGTTTGCACGAGGAATTATTCATTTACTGCAACGTTGATGCTGCAGATCTGGAGGGATTTAACTAAGCTACCAGCCTAAACTGTTTAATTGGTGTGTTTGTCTGCAGGGCAGCTCTGTTTTCCTTTCAAATGATAAAATATTGATGCTTTGTTTGCAGAAAGTTGAACTGCAGAGATTTTTGTTCATTTCAAATAAACTGTGTGTGTTTGAGGAAATGAATTAATTAAAAAGGAAGAAAGTTTGTTCTTTAGCAGCAGTTTGCAAAACTCTCTGTGTTAAATCTTAACACTGCTGATTTGAACATGATTGAGTTTGAATCTGGTTCAAATGTCAACTTAAATGCTTATAGTTCTACATACAGCTTGTTACTTTTAAACATAAATTATAACTTTGCATCTCACCTCCAGCTGTGTGTCTGTTTACAGTCAGCAGATTATCTCCAGTGCAGCAAAGTGATGCTAACCGGGATCATTCAGCANTTCAGCACCTTCAAACAGATGACTGATGTTTTCCTGCTGTTAAAACTTTAAGGATGATGCTTTTCGTCCTGCGTCAGCTGGCACCCTGCTGAGCTTCTCCTCTGTACATGCTGTAATCCACAACATGAAAGCAAAACTCTGAGAAAAATCCAGGCCAATAACCTGTCATTTCCCAACCTAAACGACGAACGAGCATTTCAGAGGAAATTCTGGCATTTTTTAAAGCAGGAGAAACATTATTGACCCTTCAGCCTGGAGCTGATGGGTCAGTTGGGCTTTAATGGCTGCAGGGCTGTTAGTCACTTTGCACCAGAAACGGAGGAAGAGAATCAAATACTGGAGATTTTATTACTCAGAACCATCATCAAATCTATGGAAAACCATGTAGTTTAGGAAAAAATATTGATCCAGGAAGATACATGTTTAAATCTTTTTTAAGAGCTTTTTCTAACTGAAAGTTAAGACACGACTCAATGCTAACAATGCTAACGGTGTTTTAGCTTCTCTTTACATGCCTATAATTTTTATATTATCTGTTTCGACAGTTTCATGTTTTAATTTGTAATTATTGAGTAAAGGACAATTGTTACAAAGTCCGGACAGATGCTACATCATTTCTCGTTTTTTGGCCCTCAGATAGTTACAGCCTAGCAGCGGCTAAAGGTAACAGCGCTAACGTCTTTTGTCGGTATTATTCAGTCATTTCTCTGACGCTCAATTTTTGTTTCAGTTTACAAACATTTTATAAATCATTATGGAAAATATTTACAAATTTACGAGAGCGTAATTTTGTACTACACAGCATTATTTAGGTCCTGTGGTTACTGCTTGCTACGCCTCTTGCTAATGCTAACAGTGTTCATCGTCTTCATTGCTCTGTTCAGGTTTCTGATTATGATTGTCTCATTTCATATCACATTTAATATTTCTTCATATTAATCACTAGTCTGACTCCCTGACAACATTCAAGTTCAGGCATTAGCAAGCAGTGCTAACGCTAAATGCTATGTGCTGCTATGTTCAGTTTTTCCATGTTATACTTTTTAATTTCTGCTTTTTTTTGTCATTTTATGATGCATTTTTAATCACTGTTTGTTTTCATGCTGATCTATGTTCCTTCTTCAGGTTTCTGTTCTCCTAAATGTTATAACGATCTAAAAGCTGTAAAAAGTACAGTGTAGCTTTCAGCGCTAAATCATGATTTAGAGGAGAAACGATAGTGAAATAAAAATGCAGAGATAATAGCTGGATAATAAAGACATGTCAGAAGAATTTATCATCTTCATTTATATGAGTCATTACAATATTTCCTAATTTCAGCTGCTCCAGTTCTGCAGACAGCTTTGCTTTGTAATTGCCAGATTACTGTACATTAGCCACCACCGCTAACCCATGGCAGTCTGCACACTAAGCTTCAGTAAATGTTGAGATTTCCTCAAACACAATGATCCAATTATGAAGTTTTACATAAATATGCAAATACCTTTTGCAGTGTTTGCCTTTTAGCTGCCCACACTTACACACAGATGTATCATGTGTCATCCTGTCACCCTTTTCACCCAATCACATTGCTGCCCACTCAGGACTAACTGTCTGTTTTCATTAACACAACCCTGCAGACAGAGATGACAAATCAGCTGCAGCGTCCGAACAGATTCTTGGCTCCGGCTCAAGTCATTGCAGCCATATTCATTTTCATGTTATTCTGCTGCCAGGCATCATTTGACATGACCTGATGGCTTAAAGATGGAGGGATGTGCTGGATAAATGCTAAAACCTAAACTGTGATGTGTGTGTTATATGATCTCCGGTAGGCCGGGGCATCGGCTGCTGCAGCTGCTGCTCATGTGGAAACAGGAGGAGGGATGGGAAACAGAAGGAAGTCAGGATGCGTTCGGCTTGTTTTGCAGCCAGGATCAGTCAGCACTAATAAAATCAAAACTTCGATGTTTGTGTGGAGTCCCTCTGGACATCTGAGCACGAGCTTAGAGGGAGGCGGCTGTAAAAACGGCCTGGTTTACCAAGAGAAGCTGAGAGCTAACGGGTGGCATTTGTCCTGCAGGAGGAATATTATCGATCCGAGGAGAATTCACCTCATCACTGCCACTGCAGAGCTGCAGAGTCGGGTTATTGGGTCAGGCCTTAATGGTCCAAATGTTGTTTGTCAGAGAGCAGTCCTCCAGTGTTCACTGAAATGAATCTAATATTAGAATGAATTCTTGTTTTTATTACTCAGAAATATAGTCAAGTCTATAAAAAACAATACAATGTAGACAGAAACAGGGCCAGGACTTTAGCACATTCATTTACATTAATTAAGTTCATAGATTTAACGCTTTGGAAATTTGAATACAATTAATCTCTTTTTGTGATGTTTTGTTTTTTTTACATTCAAAGGTTCCGACTGCAACATGTTTCTGGTACACCCATAAATCTGACGCACAAGCAGCGATGGACCAAACTTTACACATTTTAATCAAATTCCACCACGAGAAAAATCTAAAATTACAAGATCATTGAACACTTTAGAAATTAATTTAGAAGAAAAATGACTTATTATTCTACTTGAAACAAAATATATTTTTCTTTTGTTGCCTTAAATATATTTATTTGTAATTTTATTTATTTGTAATTACATTGTGTTCTTTTTGTCAGTATTTGAACTGTTTGTAAATTGAAGCCTTTTGATGGAGTAAAAAGCACCGTTACTTCATTTAAATCATTTTTCTTACTGGAAGTTGAGCTGGGGGCCGATGCTAACGATGCTAACGTTGGTTTTTGCTTTGCTCCTTATCATACCTAAAATTTTTATATATATTGTTACATACTAAATTGTATTTACTGTAATTTTTGAGCAAATGATAATGTTTATGAAGTTAGAGCACAAGCTTTCACTCGTTGTCTTCACAGCGTTATGCTAGGCGCTAAAGGTAAAGGCGCTAATTCTTTTTAATAGATGTGATTAAACATCTCACCTAATCTGGTGTTTAAAGTCTAATTCAACATTTTTGATCATGTTTTGTCGTTTTTTCAACATTTCTGCATTAATGCGTATAAAAGAAGCAGCGATGGACCATCTGTGGGAGAGCTGGAGACGACATGCAGTCACTGTGGGAAGCAGATCGATGCCTCTGGGTTTGGTGCCATTTGGTGCGGCTCGCACACCAACCCGTCGATACTGGAAACATTTACACGCTCGTGTAAACGGAGGCTGTGTTTCACTAACCCACATTTCCCCGAGAGGATGTAGAGCGCCGCGTGGCTGCAGGGCAGATGAGCAGGGAGGTTGCTGGTTCCAATCAGAAACAACACGAGTCGCCGTTATTGAATCAATATCACACTTCAGATTACAGCAGCAGCTAGAAGCAGAAATCCTTCCATTGATTAATGATTTATTTGAATCATTTTTTAGGAAGAAATGATTTTGTTATGCAGCGTTGTTTTAGGCCATTTTTGTCATGACTTGTGGTTTGAGGTGGTGAGGCAGGATGAGATGAATAAATGGTGATTTAATGGTGAAAACCAGCACAAAACAATCCAAAAGTCCAAAATCCAGGAGGCACAGCTGAGCTGAAGACTAAAACTCAACACTGGTAGCAACTGGCAACGAATGGACAGCAAAACAGACCCAGACGACTAAAACGACCCAAACGACACCGACCCGATGAAGACACAGAGACATTAATCACACAGGAGGTAATCAGGAAATGAGACACAATCAAGGGGAAGACAGGACAACATGGAGACTCAGAAAACACAGAAACTTAAAATAAACACACAGAAAAACTCAAATCATGACAATTTTCACACTTTTTTAGTTAATTTATTTGGATTCCCTTCAGCCGTTACCGTAGCAACGGCTACTTTTCATGCAGTCCACATCATAAAAACATTTATTACAAAAACAGTTAAACACACTTAACATAACATAAGTAACATAGCATGTTAATTAATAAATGTGCAATTATTGACACTTTATATAATAAAATAATTAAGCAGGTTCTTTTAAACTTTGTTACATTTAAAACTGATGAAGTCCAACAAGTTTCATGTTTTCATTTCTCTAAAGATAAATATATTTTGTCCAGTATTCCTGTTGCATGATGGAGACGTTTACGAACATTTACCAGCTGCTGTCCCTGTTTGGTCTCCAACTGGACCGACTGGTCACCTGGTTGACCAGAACCTCAGCGGATTGGACCAGCTGACGTCTGGTCCAATCCACCGCCTCAGGAGCGTTGTTTGGTTGCTCA
>CAEGAG010123713.1:0-10481 GCA_903067065.1 Brachyrhaphis terrabensis | reverse complement strand
CCCCCTCAGCGGGGAACAACCCCCGGGGCCCCCGCGCCCCCCCCCCCAGACCACACCCCCCCCCCCCGGCGCTGGTTTTTACAATTTTTCCCCCCCCCCCCCCCCCCCCCCCCCCCCCCCACTCAGTTCCTTCAGACTAGCCAGCAGCATTTAGCAAACACCTGATGGAACTGAGCATCAGCAGAGCTCATTAAAGGAGCTACTTCTCAGAACAAAGCTGGTGAAAATGTTGTTAAAGGGTTAACAGAGGAGCCATGTTGTGACTTATAACAATTTTTTAAATCAATATTGAGGAATTATTGGCTTAACACAAGCTCCTATATCTTGCTGAAAAGGTACTTGTAAGTTAATTTTGTCTTTCTTATTTTATTTTTTGCACCAGAATCTGGACCAAAAATACCTGGTAAGATTTTGTGCTTTAGCACTGTAAGGATTAGGGAGGAAGACTAGGTCCTCGTCTGTAGCTCGACTTTTCAAATTGACACATTTTCTCTCAACTGGTTCAAGAAAGTCAGTAAAACGGCCGTCAGATCTCAGATCTCCTCTGGCTTCTTGTTCTGCTCTGTTTCCAAACGGTGTACCGAGGAGCGGTGGCTGGGGTCTCTGCTGTGGGCGGGGCTAAAGTCCACACCCACAGCACACACTCAAAAACAGATTCCACACATCTGATAGACACACGTACAGCTGGTGTGAAGCCGCTTAGATGTTGTTTGTCTCCTGCCATGCCACACTAATCAGACCCATTGGGAATCATTAGGCTGTAGGGGTTACATAAGAAGCCAGCCTTTATCTCCTGATCAGGCCCTCTTTCTACACTCGAACAAACTTTTCAGCTGCCTCTGAATTCTGCTTCCTTTCTTTCTTTCCTCCCTTACCTTTTAATAGTTTGTAAATATCCTGCTCTCTTTGCTGAGTCTCCATAATTTCTGGCTCATAAAGAGCACTTCCAGTGGAATTGGGTTTTTATTGAGTCTGCATAGCTGTCTGTCCTGCGTTTGGGAGGAACCTGTGAAATATTTCCCTCCCTTTGACCTGCAGATTGGGGCTAATAAAAATGACGGGCGAGCTCGAAGGTGAATGTGTTTACAGCTGGAAATTTTGCGCATGATGGAGGGCAAAAAAAATATTTTGCTCTTCATACTTATTACTTGCCGTCCGTAACCACTTTGCCACAGTGGGACAGCTCCATTAACTGATGAAACCTGGAGATGTAAGTATTATTAATTTAGTGCAGTAAGGGTAAAATAACGCAGAAAAACAGTTGAAGAACTATTCAAAACCACTTGTATTCTTTTTCGTCGCCTATGGTACACGCAGACCAGTTGCCATAGCAACAGCTGATAACAGCTCCAGTAGCGTATCAGGATTCAACACCAAAAAACGCTCAAGTATTTCTCACACAAAGAACAGAACATTCAGTCCATGACAGTTTTATGTTTTCAGGCTTGATGTTTATTTTGTGATGATTAATAAGTGGTTATCTGAAAGCAGCTGTGGTTGATCAGCTAATTTAAACTCCTGATCTACAGAGGAACTGTCAGAGAGGTTGTGTGTATGTCTGCTTTTTTTTTACTGAACCCAAACACTCCGAATCCCACAGCACGTCTACATGTTAAAGTAGTCAAAGTCAAGCTAGCATAGCCTCCCTTATTTTTATTTTTTTATCAAAACTTTTTTGTGAAAAGACAGTGAGTTGACTTTGACAACCTTAACATGTAGACGTGCTGCAGAATTCGATGTGTTTCTGTTCAGTTAACCATCCATCCATTTTCTGTTCACCCTTGTCCCTAATGGGGTCGGGAGGTGCTGGTCTATCTCCAGCTGCGTTCCGGGCGAGAGGCGGGGTGCACTCTGGACAGGTCGCCAGTCTGTCGCAGGGCAACACAGACACAAACAGGACAAACAACCATGCACACACACACACCTAGGGACAATTTAGAGAGCCCAATTAACCTGACAGTCATGTTTTTGGACTGTGGGAGGAAGCCGGAGTACCCGGAGAGAACCCACGCATGCACAGGGAGAACATGCAAACTCCGTGCAGAAAGACCCCGGGCCGGGAATCGAACCCAGAACCTTCTTGCTGCAAGGCAACAGTGCTACCAACTGCTCCACTGTGCAGCCCTCAGTTAACCAACAATAAATAAATAAATAAATGAGGCGACCAACACACCGACTGTCTGACAGATCCTCAGCACAGCAGGAGTTTAAATTAGCTAATCAACCACAGCCATGTTCAGATAACCACTTATTAATAATTGCAAAATAAACATCAAGCCTGAAAACATAAAACTGTAATGGACTGAATGTTCTGTTTCTTGTGTGGAAAGAGTTTGCGTGTTTTTCTGGTTTGGAATCCTGATACTCTTTTGGAGCTTTTGTCAAGTGTGTAGCGTAGCCGACAAAAAAATAACAGAATACAAGTGGTTTTGAATCCTTCAACATTTTCTTTCTGCATTATTTTCCCTTTGCTGTGGGCCACTGCACTAAATTACTAATGCCAAGATCTCCATGTTTAATTCTCTTAATGGAGCCTACTGTGGCTACGGATGGAAAGTAAAAGAATCGTCTTTCTTCCTCCAGCATTGTGCGCATGCCCGAAATTTCCGGATGTAAACAATAACATACAATGTGTCAATAGAGGATCAGTCCAGCTGCACATGGAGTTCAGGGGCCATACTGAGGTGTGGCCCCTCCAGTGAAGCCTGTCTCTCTTTAAGCTACAGATGTAGCAGGCTGCCAGTAATCTGCACACTGCTCACTGTTTTTATGGCCCACATGAGAACGATCAGGAGCCGGACAGCTCTGACTCTCAGAGAGTTCTGCGCCACTCACCCAAAATAAGACTTTGAACAAGAACATGTGAGCCCCAGATGGGCGGGATCCTCTGGTGGGAGTCGAGATCTCACAGGAGGAGAGTACAGCAGGAGCAAGAGGTCGCAGAGGCCTCATGGAAACTGTCAAAGGAGGAAAACTGAAGGCTTTAACAGAAAGTTAAAGCAGGAGTTGTCACGGGCGACCATCTTGATGGAAGTAGAACACGACTTAGCGGGTCTGGGAGTGATTTGACGGTGCTGGTTAGAGGAATGCAGCGGTCTCCTGTACAACAGAGTAAATCATGGAGACCTGTGAGGACGCTTTGGAAAGCTACTTTGGCGAACGCCGGAGTTCTGTGTAAAGCTGTCAGTGAAATGAAACACGTTTCTTTTCCTGCCCTGGTGAATCGGAGCTGATTGAGGAAGACAAGCTTTCTTCACGATGTACAGCCAACTGCTCCCTGCTAGGGTCGCACCGATCCACTTGTTTCACTTTCAATACTAATACCGATATGTGAGGCTTAGTATCAGCTGATTCGATACAGAGAAACAGCTGAAGTGACTTAAAACGTTACATTGCTCACTATGCCCCAACGCGGCGTGTCGCTGCAAACTTGTTCCTTCCTCGTGAGGCATTGTAAGTAAACAGCCGAAATCTTTGCTTTCCTGCTGATGTTCGGGAGGAAAACTGAAGGAAAAACGTCTGACGAAGAGGATAATAGTAAACTGGATGTGGATGGAGAACAAATCCAGTTTTGCACCAAGCATTAGCAATCATCTTCAACAAATGTAATTGTATGAGTCAGAGATAAGTCCTAAAAAAAAATCAGAGATATCTCTTTTGATGAACTTTGAACAGAGCCCACTGCAGCAGCAGCAGCTGTAAGCTGGTGCAGAAGTGCAACATTCCTTTGCTTTGAGACAACGCAGACTAAGTGGTTGACTTTTCTTTACATGGGCCTTAATTACAAACTAAACTGGGAGACCTTCACAGAGGAAATGGTAAAACATGCTCCGAACAAGCCATTAAAACCGCACAGAGATTCATTGTCTTGTTATGGCAGCAAACATGACTTACATCACTCACTTTCTCTGAAATCGTGGACAATCAGGGCACAAAATTGTAATTTACGTCTATTTTAGAGGTTTCTCACACCAAGAAGCAGCAGCAAATTTACAGAAAAACACACAGTCCTTCACACACACACACACACACACACACACACACACACATCTTAATGCTCCCTAGCTACATTTCCTTCATATTATAACCACAAATATGTTTTATGTGTTTTTATTGTAACAGAGCTACAAAAAAGCAGTGCATAGTTGTGAAGGGAAAGGGAAAAAAAAGATTTATTATTATGAATAAATATATAAAATGTGTAGTGTGCAACTGCATGCAGATTTTGATGAAAGATGGATGGAGCTACATGTTGGATAACTTTGTTAGCAGCTCCAACAAATCTGACATCAGGGTGAAGCAGCGACCCAGAGCAACACGGAAATGGTTCAAAGCATATTCATATGTTAGAATGGAAGGTCAGACCTAAATCTTATTATTAATAACAAAAGTATATCTTGTGGTGAGCCTCAGGGCTCTACTTTTGGGCCCAACTTTGTTCAGTGTTTTCATGGAAACATGGTAGACATGTACCTGATGCTAAAGTCATCCTCTATGCTGACGATACAGTCATGTACTACTGAGGCTTACAGACTGCTTGTAATGTTGTAGAATGTCATCTTATAGATTTGAAACTAATTTTAAATGTTTCTAACAATTTTTTTTTTTTTACGACCCCTCTAAGGCTTTTCTCCTTACAAGGGAAAACTATCGACATGCTGCCTTGTTACAAGTACCTTAGGGTTTTGCTTGACGATTGGCTCTCCTGTAGGAATCATTATCAAAAAGTTAAAAGTGAAATGGTGCTTCAGAACATTCTTTCCTTTTGCTGCCAAGACAAAGTAGGCTGCTGCCATCTTTCCTGCCTTATCGGACTACGGAGACCTTCTGTACAGATGTTCCTTATCCAGTCTGAGTCTGTGGCAAAGACTGGGTGAAAAATGTCGGTCTGTGTATGTAAAAACACTTGTTGAGTAATATAAATGCCTTTCTATTCTGTCTCGGTTTCTTGTTTGTTTGCACGGGGTCATGTGTTAGGCATAAACAAAAACAGAACACTAACCTTTATAGCCTTAGCTAATTTGCTATGCTTGTCCCCATTAAGCTGTTTTCACAACATAAAACTGTTTAATAGACAATAAAACAGCATACCCAAGATAAAATGTTATACATAACATAAATGCTAAAATGAACTTAAAACAGACCACAGTGAAACAATAGCCATCATAGGCTTACTGTTAACCATGACCATAAAGCTAAACCTGCACTACGTTAAGAAACTCCTTCAGTCTTAATCTAAAAATGCTTCAAGTCCTCAAGTAAGGAACTTCACACAGTCATGGCTTGCTCAGAAAAAAAATATGTTGTGCAAAAAAAGCAGTTGTTGTTGAATGCACCATGAGTCACTAAACTCTTCCACATCAAAGAGGAACCACAAGGTCGCTGAGCACCTGAGGAGCCTCACCTTTCAAACATTTAAAAACGAATGATGCATTGCAATATTTAACAATCTGGGTTTTTGAGAACATGGCAACAATGAAATCTTAACTTTAATTGCTCGGTTACATGTTGTCTTTTGAGGCCTGATGGTTGTTGGTGTTGCTTGGAACCGGGTCGTCACACAACCTAATGCCAGAGAATCGATGGAGAGCATGAAACTGTTTGCACCTTGAACTGTGTACATCCAGTGGAATTGAAAGGTGGCTCGACAAAATATTGGCACTTTTTAGAATTTAACTTGTAAATGGTTTTGGAAAGTCATTTAATCAATTGCACCAAAATACGTTGACGTTAATAATCTTAAGGTGACATGTAAAAATTGTCCAGGGGAGTGAATACTTTTGTAAGGCGCTGTAAGAGTAACAGGTGTTTTATTATAGACATGTCTGGTGAGATTCTAGTCAATACTTTGACTTTCATGAATTTTTCATATATATATTCTAATATTTGACATCCATGTTTCCTCCTAATATTTTAAAAGGGCAGTATGATGTGTTTTCCAGGCCATTTTATAGGACAATCAAGTTGTTACAAAAATGCTATATATATCAAACAGGACTTAAAGAAAATTTGACTTTGTAATTGAATGCCTTCAGACTGGTCCTCTGTCTCTTTAAGAAACTCCTGCTCTTTCTGAAACTCCGCCTTCAGGAAGTCATCATAACATGGCTCCTGTATTAACCCTTTAATGTTTTTACCAGCATTGCTCTGAGAAGTAGCTCCTATAATGAGCTCAGCAGAGTTGTTTGCTTACTGCTGCTAGCTAGTCTGAAGGAGCTGAGTGGGGAGGGCGGGGCTAGGTCCACCCAGACGTTTTTGGATAGCTGAATGGTTGCCGTGGAGATTAAAGGATTTCTCTAACACGCAAGAAAGAACTCTGCAGGTAGATTTGTAATGAGTGTATAACATTATAATACCACGTAAAAGATTTTTTTTTAAAGTTGTTTTTTACATAATACTGTCCCTTTAAACCGTACAGGAAGACGGCTCTGTTTTACATTTGGGGGAAGAAAGGAGTGTGTTTGCAGAGTGAAGTGGCAGCTGCGCGTCCTGGGCCGGCTCCTCCTGACTGCGCATTGCCAACAGTCCGGAGGCTGAGGTTTGTGTGGACAAGACTCCTCTGCTCCCAGCTGCCAGAGGAGGACCTTGAAAGAGGTAGAGCCGAGTTTTCCCTGTGCAGTCTGTCTTTCTCTCTCTCTCTATCTTTCTCTGCAATTCTTCCTCTCCTTCATTCATCAGGAAGTTTCTCTCTCTCTGGAAACAGACAATGCCGGAGGATTCGGGAGAAGTTCGGCATTTAATCGACGTCTAAAACTTCTCTCTCGGAGGGTTGAGCAGCTCTCTTCTTTGGCTATGAGTCCTTTGGCGACATTTCTCCTGTTATCAGTGGGACCCCGCGTGTTTCTGGGATGAACTGGTGGATTTAAACTTTACGCACAGCCCGTTCGGCCTGTTTCCGTGCGGTTTGGTTTCCTCCCGCAGCGGAGGGCGCGCTCTGAAAGCGATCCTTCTGAACAACTGCGCGTCCTGACCTCTGTCTGTCTTCATCTGGAGTTAATAAGACACCAAATGCTGTGAGGAAACTACAGAGCATCACCGCTGCTGGATCGTTTTGGTTTTTTTCCCCTTTTGAGTGGGTTCGTTTTACTCGAAGGATCCACAATGAGGGCGTTTGTCTGTGTCAGTTTGGCTCTGATTTATTTGATCACCTGGACCGAAGCCGACAAACAAACTCATCTGAAGAGAGTGCCTCTGCGCCGACGCGTAAAGACCGGACGTGCCCAGCAGCGCGCAGCCGACAGGGAGGGCTTCGTCGGGCGTCTGCGCCCGGAATTTGGGTCCGCGATCACTTCACAGAGCTCAGCGGGTGGCAGAAATGAACAGTCTGATGAGGGGGCCCGAGTTCCCGTCGGGACAGGGGCGTCGAAGGACAGAAGAGCAGGAGGTGGGGGGTTGTCGCCACGGAGAGGGGGCGCCGGGCAGATCGGCCTGTCGCAGCGCTCGGACATGCTACAGGATGAGGGCACTCCGGGAGCGAGGGCCAGGATCTCCAGGATGCCCAACAGCGCGGGGTCACCCAACCTGCTGGCCAGCTTCGCGGGGAAGAACCGGGTTCTGGTGATCTCAGCGCCCCACGAGTCCGACGGCTACTACCGGCTCATGATGTCTCTGCTGAAGGCGGACGTCTACTGCGAGCTGGCCGAGAGGCACGTCCACCAGATCGTGATGTTCCATCAGGAGGGCGAGATGGGGGGCATGGTGAGGAGGATCACCGCCGAGGGGAAGGTCCTGCAGGAGCCGCTGGACACGGCGCTCATCCCCAGGCTCATGAGCTTCCTCAAAATGGAGAAGGGTAAGGAGTGACAGATCGATGGAAGTGTTGACTGTACAGATGAGCGATGCCTGGCGAAAGGATTTGTGTCATGTGTTTTATCACGTTGTTTTCACATTACAACCACAGAGTTCAATGTATATTTGATACAACACGATGGCGATTGCAGGTAGAAAAAAGTGAGGAATAAACTTCCCCCACAATTTCATATAGCCTACATTTTTTTATATGGCTCTTGTTTAAAATTTTCTAGAAAAGACAAGGAAAGTTCTCTGCTCCAAAAGTGGAAGATTTGCAAAAAAAAATAAAAAATAAAAAATCCTCAGAAATTTAAGATAAATCTGAAAAAGTTTCATAGAAAAACTTGGAGACTTTGTAAAAGTTATTCAAAAGTCGAAAAATTTCGAATAATCTAAATATGTTGGAGGGTTTTTATCCCCTAGCAAATTACGACTTTTGAAAGTCAGAAATTTCCACGTGTTTTTTTTTTCTATCTAATTTAGAACTTTTCTAGCTTAGAAGAGGGATTTTTATTTTTTATTTTTTTGGCGGAAATTAATTTATTTATTTTTTCTCCATCTAAAAATTGTTTCCATTGCAGTTTTTGCGCATGGCTGAAAAAAACCCCATCTAATCAAAAAGCGTGTTTTTTGTTGTCGTTGTTTTTAATTGGGGTGTTTCCATTATTTTGCTAATTTATTTTCATATTTTCAATTCATGCAATTTTATGGTCAATGGGTCAATTAGATGATAAAGCACTTATTATGTGTACTGCTTAATAAGTGCTTTATGCAGACACTGTGTTGTAGTCAGTGATATTTAGAGTGGTGAGAGTAAACAGGAAGTATCATTTCTTCTTTACTTTATTCTACTTTTCTTTGACCTCCAGGTAAGTTTGGAATGGTGCTACTGAAGAAAACCCTGCAGGTGGAGGAGAAGTACCCATACCCGGTGAGACTGGAGGCCATGTACGAGGTCATTGACCAGTCGCCCATGAGGAAGGTGGAGAAGCTACGTCAGAAGGGCTTTGTCCAAAAGTGCAAAGCAGCAGGTGTGGAGGGTCAGGTGGAGGACGTCACACAGACAGGCAAGTCCACACTTTTTAGACTTCTTAGTCTTCAAGATGAAGCTTTCACAAGCCAATCCAAAAGATTCTGCATTAGGTGACCAGATTTGCGGGTTCTTGTCTAAACATGACCATATCTGCAGTCTGACTCATATTAGAGGGGTTAAAACTACTAAATTGCTGTAAGGTAATTAAAAAACAATTCCAAAGCTGCAACAAATATTGGCATGTTTGGGTCACCAAGTCTCCAAAAATATGCCAATGCTTGTTTGGGAGGTATGCCAAGATAACAGATAAAACCAATGGTGGTCATCATCTGCTCCTGGTCACCTCCCTCACTAAGACCTAGTTACCATTGCCAGCGATGATGGTGAGCAGCGCATAAACGAGTATGATTGGCAGCATTGAGACTCTTCTCCTGACTCTGGTTGGTTGTTTTTGACCGAGAGCGGTGTATGTCGTGACAATATTAGCACTGGGAGGAAGTGGAGGAGCTCTTGCTCTTTTCACATTTCATACCATACAGTCATTGCATGGTAACAGTTTTAAGAAATGTGTAAAAAATCTATTTTTGTAAGTTTCATACCTGCTCTAAGCTGTAGAAACGTCTTTGGGACGATCAGTGGAAAGAGCTTCATTTTGAGCTTCACCACCAGGTGTTAAGCAAAGGCTGTGAATATTTATGTAAATTGAATATTTTTTTCTGTTTTTAATACATTTTCAAACAACTCAAAAACTTTCTTTTTACATGATCATAATTGGGTAAATATTTTAATGCAATATTTTGTGTTAATACAATATTGTTTTGTTTTGGGGTTTTTTTACAATATTTTTACAACTTTTTTACATGTTTGAAAATGTTTTAAATTTTTGCAACTTTTCATACATGAAATGTGAACCGTGAATACTTTCCTAAAGTTAAAGTTTATCTGTCGAACAGCTCCTGATCCTCCTGCAGAGAGAAAACCAATGAAGAAGTTCCCTAGAAAGCCCACACGGGTCTCAACCACAACTGTTACGACCACCACCACCACCACACGGCCCACGACAGCACCAACACCAACCCCAACCAGACCCACAACTACCACCACCACAACCAAAGCTACAACCAGGAGAACCACCACCACCACGAGAAGACCCACCACCACCCAGAGACCGACCAGAGCCCAGACTACAGCCGTGTGGCTCCCGCCTTCCAGAACAACAGCTGTTCCTTACGATGACAACCACAGCGAGAGGTACCCGGCCAAAACCACCCCGACCGGAGACAACCGCACCGACAAGGACAACAGAGACTCTCACGGCCACAAGCTGGTGCCTGTTTCACACAAACCCACCAAGACGAAGTCCACCAAGAAGAACGAGGCAGAGAAGGTAACGCTACCGTTGCTAACTGCTGGCAACAGTTGAATTGTTCTGCATCCTTTCACCTCTCTTCGGGTTTATCTCATTTTGTACTATGGGTTACAAGTTTGTCCTTTCATCCCTCCGTTCATCCAGGCACTTGAACAGCAGTTTTCTTTCTATCTTTACACCATGTTCCAAATTATTATGCAAGTAATATTTTCTCAGATTTTCTTAAATGGTCAATGCAAATGATGGTCAGTATAATTTTCAAGTCATGAACTATTACAGTATAAATCA